>OW804099.1:115969931-116106329 GCA_942159475.1 Sthenelais limicola | reverse complement strand
CCATGTCTGGCTGCCCTGACACCTATGTCAAGATTTGGTCATCCATGTCCTCCCTGGTACATTCCTTTTCTACCCATACAAAAGGAGATATGAGTAGGCAAGTGAGCATTAGTATAGCAGTGTTACATAACACACCCAAGTCTGTCCCTGGTGCACCTGCACTCCACCAGCTGCATGCATGAGTGATCACACTGACCAGTCTGGTCACCATAGCTACACAGATGGTTTGAGGCACCCCCTATTGTTTTAATGAAGATGGCATAGGAATACATCATATTACATTTGGGTGAAAAGGGGTGGATATTTGGAAAAGAAAAAGAATATTCCAAAAAGAAAAAGATATTCCAAAAAGGTAAAGTATAATCCTTAAAGGAAAATGATAATCCGAAAAGGAAAAAGATATAAGCAAAAAGGAAAAGAATGTTGACAAAAAAGGGTTGGATATTCGAAAAGAAAAGTCTTGGATATTTTTTTATTTTTCCTATTTCACGTTTATATCCTTTCAGATTGGGGACAAAACACAATCAGTGGATTTGTCTAGAAGAATAGGTAGAGCCAGATATGTCACCCTGCATGTTGGATGCCCTTAGAAAACATCACAGATATTGTTGATGATTGTAGAAATGGTTGTTTCTCATGAAACGGCTCCAAATCAGTATTTTGGATGAGGTCATCAGAATGAAATGAAATTGCTAGTAATTTCCAACCCTTCAGTACCTTGAAACTGCTTTTCTTCTTCATTAATGAAAAAATTATTATTATTTTACACAAATCCAAAAAGGAATACTAGCCATTTTAAATGTTAGATGGGAAACAAACCTACACACATAGGATAAGAAAGAAGATCAATGAACAAAAAACGTCCTGGATGGTGACATGGGCCCTCACACACTCCTTCCTCACACACTCCTCCCTCACACACTCCTCCCTCACACACTCCTCCCTCATACCCTCCTCCCTCACACACTCCTCCCTCACACACTCCTCCCTCATACCCTCCTCCCTCACACACTCTTCCCTCATACCCTCCTCCCTCACACACTCCTCCCTCATACCCTCCTCCCTCACACACTCCTCCCTCATACCCTCCTCCCACACACACTCCTCCCTCATACCCTCCTCCCTCATACCCTCCTCCCACACACACTCCTCCCTCATACCCTCCTCCCTCACACACTCCTCCCTCACACCCTCCTCCCTCACACACTCCTCCCTCACACCCTCCTCCCTCACACACTCCTCCCTCATACCCTCCTCCCTCACACACTCCTCCCTCATACCCTCCTCCCACACACACTCCTCCCTCATACCCTCCTCCCTCATACCCTCCTCCCTCATACCCTCCTCCCTCATACCCTCCTCCCTCACACACTCCTCCCTCATACCCTCCTCCCTCACACACTCCTCCCTCATACCCTCCTCCCTCACACACTCCTCCCTCATACCCTCCTCCCTCATACCCTCCTCCCTCACACCCTCCTCCCTCACACACTCCTCCCTCATACCCTCCTCCCTCACACACTCCTCCCTCATACCCTCCTCCCACACACACTCCTCCCTCATACCCTCCTCCCTCATACCCTCCTCCCACACACACTCCTCCCTCATACCCTCCTCCCTCATACCCTCCTCCCTCACACCCTCCTCCCTCACACACTCCTCCCTCACACACTCCTCCCACACTCACTCCTCCCTCACACACTCCTCCCTCACACACTCCTCCCTCATACCCTCCTCCCTCATACCCTCCTCCCTCACACCCTCCTCCCTCACACACTCCTCCCTCACACCCTCCTCCCTCACACACTCCTTCCTCACACACTCCTCCCTCACACACTCCTCCCTCATTCCCTCCTCGCTCTTACCCTCCTCCCTCACACCCCCCTCCCTCACTCACTCCTCCCTCACACCCTCCTCCCTCACACACTCCTCCCTCACAAACTCCTCCCTCACAAACTCCTCCCTCATACACTCCTCCCTCACATACTCCTCCCTCACACACTCCTCCCTCACATACTCCTCCCTCACACACTCCTCCCTCACAAACTCCTCCCTCACAAACTCCTCCCTCATACACTCCTCCCTCACATACTCCTCCCTCACACACTCCTCCCTCACACACTCCTTCCTCACACACTCCCTCACACACTCCTCCCTCACACACTCCCTCACACCCTCCTCCCTCACACACTCCTCCCTCACACACTCCTCCCTCACACACTCCTCCCTCACACACTCCTCCCTCACACACTCCTCCCTCATACTCCTCCCTCACACACTCCTCCCTCACACACTCCTTCCTCACACACTCCTCCCTCACACACTCCTCCCTCATACTCCTCCCTCACATACTCCTCCCTCACACACTCCTCCCTCACACCCTCCCTCACACCCTCCCTCACACACTCCTCCCTCACACACTCCTCCCTCACACACTCCTCCCTCACACACTCCTCCCTCACACACTCCTCCCTCACACACTCCTCCCTCACACACTCCTCCCTCACACACTCCTCCCTCACACACTCCTCCCTCACACCCTCCTCCCTCACACCCTCCTCCCTCACACACTCCTCCCTCATACTCCTCCCTCACATACTCCTCCCTCACACACTCCTCCCTCACACACTCCTCCCTCACACACTCCTCCCTCACACACTCCTCCCTCATACTCCTCCCTCACATACTCCTCCCTCACACACTCCTCCCTCACACACTCCTCCCTCATACACTCCTCCCTCACTCACTCCTCCCTCACACACTCCTCCCTCATACTCCTCCCTCACATACTCCTCCCTCACACACTCCTCCCTCACACACTCCTCCCTCATACCCTCCCTCACACACCCCTCCCTCACACACTCCTCCCTCACACACTCCTCCCTCACACACTCCTCCCTCACACACTCCTCCCTCACATACTCCTCCCTCACACACTCCTCCCTCACATACTCCTCCCTCACACACTCCTCCCTCACAAACTCCTCCCTCACAAACTCCTCCCTCATACACTCCTCCCTCACATACTCCTCCCTCACACACTCCTCCCTCACACCCTCCTCCCTCACACACTCCTCCCTCACACACTCCTCCCTCACACACTCCTCCCTCACATACTCCTCCCTCACACACTCCTCCCTCACACACTCCTCCCTCACACCCTCCTCCCTCACACACTCCTCCCTCACATACTCCTCCCTCACACCCTCCCTCACACACTCCTCCCTCACACACTCCTCCCCCACACCCTCCTCCCTCACACACTCCTCCCTCGGGAGGAGGGTGTGAGAGAGGGGGCGGGAGGAGGAGGGAGGGGGCGGGAGGAGGAGGGAGGGGGCGGGAGGAGGAGGGAGGGAGGGGGAGGGAGGGGAGGGCGGGGGAGGGCGGGGGAGTGAGGGGGAGATGGAAGGAGGTGAAAGGAGGTGAAAGGAGGAGGAGATGGAATGAGGGGGGAGGAGTAGAGTGGAGGAGGTGGGAGTGAGGGGAGGTGGTTGGTGTATATATCGAAATTTGGGTCTAAGGTACCATTTAGTGTAGAGATAATGCAATGGCTTGGACAACTGTCTGCAGTGAATAGTACGGTGGTTGAGATAGCATAAAAACATTTTTTGATTATCTTTATTTGAGACCTATATTATATTTGAAATACGAAGTATGATAATGACATCAATAACATATATCACTATCCTTTCCACTTTCCAAGATTTATTTCTTTAGCATAGTTATACCATGAACAGTTCAGAATTGTAAAAATATCATATCATGTCACTTTATGTAATTCTACCCTTCCTTTAAGATTAATGAACTTTATTTAGGGTTGCACCATACATTACATTCTTATTTGTATGATACAATCTAAATAAATACATAATGTAGAATTTCATTTATAATTTCTTCTCATCATCTTAAGTAATAGGTCAATGACACATCAGTGTATGTCCCTCAATCAAACTGCATATCATTCCCAATACATTATGAATACAGTCATTGCGAAAGGAAAGGAAATCATTTCATACACTATTTAGCCATTTTCTACCGACCAAGACTCCAAACAATGATATTATAACCATATCCACTATACAACTTATGTATCTATTATTTTCCCATTTAGATGGAGTAGATTGTAACTTCCGGCATTGATGTGATATCAGACAGGTTCCACAGATTGGTACAAGGGAGGTCAGATGTACTAGTGTTATCAAAGGTTACTGTGTGATCCACTGTGGTTTATTCAACACCTTATACTCCAGCTGAGCCTTGGTCTGCTGCTGCTGCATCATGGAGCCCACAACTCTTGTATACCATAGGCCTATCAGTAGAGACTGAGCCTCAGGACTGGTTACTCTAGCCTGGGTAGCAGTAGTAGAGACTGACCAGCCTGGCTGTGAGGTGAGGCTGGTGTACCAGGAGCTGAGCTCACTACACTCCACCTCTCCATACATAACCAGCAGCTTATTCAGCTTGTGTGTGAGTGAGTGTAGAGTGTCATGGGTGAGTGCAGAGAGGAGAGGAGAGAGGCTGGCTGAGGCAGACAGGAACACTGCTAGTGTATCCATGCTGTGTGTACTGGATGTGAT
This sequence comes from Sthenelais limicola, assembly GCA_942159475.1. Classification (NCBI taxonomy): domain Eukaryota; kingdom Metazoa; phylum Annelida; class Polychaeta; order Phyllodocida; family Sigalionidae; genus Sthenelais; species Sthenelais limicola. The sequence goes on along the minus strand of OW804099.1, from coordinate 116,101,752 downwards.
GTGGCTCATCACCTGCCACCAGGACTCAGCACTGACTGGAGGGCGCTCATCACCATATAGGGTTGTGTACTGGTCATTCAGCATCAGGTATATATCCCTGCTAGTGTGTGACCACACAGCATGAGGGTGGTGGATGCTGGAGGAGGTGAGGATGTCCTGGAGGCACCAGGCCATGAACTGTGTACCATTAGCTGCTGCTAACACCTGCATCCTCCTGTGTGTACCAGGTACAGGTAACAGTGTACGGGTGTCTCCATCACTGTATGTGTACCTGTAGAAACAAGACACACAGTCAGTCTCCACATGTACATGTGTGAAAGGGTTCCTCTAGAAAGAGTTAATATTGCACTCAGTAATAGTTATCCTTTTGTCCATCCTCCAAACCTGATTCTCTGTGATCTGGTATTTGATTGAAGGCCATATTTCAGATTGCACATCTCAATCTTACTAGTTCACAACCTAGTCACTGTTAGCTTCCCCATATCATTACCTCTGATTTAACAGTCACACTATTATTCATGTGGTATGTCAATGAAAATGAGCTATAAGTAGCAAAATATTGATTTTAAGGGTCAGATTTTCAGAAAATGTACAATTGACAGCTGTACAATTCTGCAAAATTAGGCTAAAATTTTGTAGATACTAGCTAACTTCTAGCAATCTCTTTGGTTAGATTGAACTGTATTTTATCTTAATCTTCATTTTGGTCCTAAATTTGGGTTATTTCAGAAGATTTGTGAAGGCGAATTGTTGGTTGTCTGAAAATCTGACTATTAAGATACAATCATACTGTCAGAGATGGGGGGAAGCAAATAAACTCAGAGAAAATTGTGATTTTACAGATCTTCTCCTCATCGTTTGGGGGATTGCTGTAATTTTCAAGGTGAATTGACTTTGCCATAGTATGACCCGATTCAACTGTAATCTATACCCAATTTCCATCTTCCTCCTCCTCCACCTACTTTTATAGGTTTCATCCGCCCACATCCTTTCTCCACCCTCCCTCATCCATCCTCACCCTCCTCCTCCCTCCTTTATCCTCCTCCCTCCTCCCCCCTCCTCCCTCCTCCTCCCTCCTCCCTCCTCACCCTCCTCCTCCCTCCTCCATCCTCACCCTCCTCCCTCTTTTATCCTCCTCCCTCCTCCAGCCTCCTCCATCCTCCTCCCTCCACCATCCTCCACCCTCCTCCATCCTCCTCCCTCCTCCATCCTCCTCCCTCCTCCTCCATCCTCTCCCTCCTCCTCCTCCACCCTCCTCCCTCCATTCTCCTTCCTCCTCCACCCTCCACCCTCCTCCTCAATCCTCCCCCCTCCTCCTCCCTCCTCCTCCTCCTCCTCCATCCTCCTCCTCCACCCTCCTCCCTCCTCCTTCCTTCTCCTCAACCCTCCTCCATCCTCCTCCATCCTCGTCCATCCTCCTCCATCCTCCTCCCTCCTCCATCCTCCTCCCTCCTCCTCTCTCCTCCTCCCTCCTCCATCCCCCCTCCTCCTCCACCCTCCTATTCCTCCATCCTACATCCTCCTTCCTCCTCCTCCCCCCTCCATCCTCTCCCTCCTCCTCCTCCTCCCTCCTCCCTCCATCGTCCAACCTCCTCCATCCTCCTCCATCCTCCTCCACCCTCCTCCTCCATCCTCCTCCCTCCGCCACCCTCCTCCTCCTCCATCCTCCTCCCTCCTCATCCTTCACCCTCCCTCTTCCATCCTCCCTCTTCCATCCTCCCTCTTCCCTCCTCCCTCCTCCCTCCTCCATCCTCCTCCCTCCTCCTCCACCCTCCTCCCTCCTCCTCCACCCTCCTCATCCTCCATCCTCCTCCCTCCTCCTCCCTCCTCCCTCCTCCACCCTCCATCCTCCTTCATCCTCCCTCTTCCCTCCTCCTTCCTCCTCCTCCCTCCTCCATCCTCCTCCATCCTCCTCCCTTCACCCTCCTCCTCCCCCTCCATCGTCCTCCCCCTTCATCCTCCAACCTCCTCCCTCCTCCTCCCTCATCCTCCCCCCTCCACCCTCCTCCTCCTCCACCCTCCTCCTCCTCAACCCTCCTGCTCTTCCACCATCCTCCTCCCTTCTCCTCCACCTCCATCCCCTTCCATCCTCCTCTTCAAATTTGTCTTGTGTTCCTGGAAAATGTGTCATAAGTCGTAAAATTGATATTTTTCAAAGTGTTTTTTTCACAGGATGTCTTTATTGAAATGCTCTGACTTTTTTAGGGTTAAGCACTTATGCTGGGCACCCACATTAACAAACTCAGATCTTAATTGGGCCTTAAGACAAGTCGTACGAATTCAAAATCATTCGTAAGAAACTTATTTGAGTGTGGTAATATTCGGGCTTTCTTACGAAGACAACTCCTAGTCGTTCAACAAATCGTGGGTCCTTTTTTGTAGGCAAAATATTGGCCAACACTGTACCGAATTCAGGACCAAATAGTTGCTACGAAAATTCTTAAGAGCACTTTCCAATTTGTATGAATTACAGTAGATTCTTATATTGTATTAGGACCAATATTGTTTTCGTAGACCATCCTAAGACAATTCTTAAGGCCCTTAAAACAATAACAAACATATCCGAAAGTTTTAAGAGATTATATGATTTTGTAGTGAATCGTCTCTATAGTAAAGTGCTTTATTACTAGAGGCTCATTCAAACCCAGGTTCGACTATGGCGGACACGGATCTCGACGAAGGCAAGGAAGAACACCAACATGGAAATGTCTCTTTCGTTAGGTTTATTGCCACCCACGACCAGACTGCAAGTCTCAACAGACCCGGCTCAGTCCCAGCATAGGACTGAACTGATCCACTCAAAGCCTTAGAGTGAATGCCTACACCTTACAGGCAGGAGCAAGGTCATACTTGTCCTCACATCATAAAAGAGGTGTTGCACCAGGCAAACAATATCAGTAAATACAATACATAAGAATAGGTCGTACAGGAATAAAGTAAATGGTTATAAATGATACACATTCTGCTGTAGTTGAATAGACTATAAGATTCCTGTAAATGGGTGATAATGGTAAAACATATCTCTCTTGTAGTTAACACAAATCCGAAAGCCCATTCCGTGCTCAGTGAAGCATTACGGAGACACGGGGAAGGTCAAGGACATTTGATTTATACACACTCTTGACGCGGAGGGCTATATATAACCTCCGATCTACTACAATACCCCCTCCATAATTTAAGATTTTTACCAACTTTGTAAACAATCTATACGGGAGTAATAAATTATACTGTGAACATCAACACGGAACATCAAAGTAAAGTAAGAAATGACATAGAGAATTAACATTGCGAATCAGTACAGGCAGGGGCATACTTGTGACCTCCGCAAGAACAATAAATCGCGACATCTCTAGAATTACATTTTACATTGTAAGTGATTCCTTCGGAATCAACATACTCAAAAGTTTTAAACAGCCTTTACATAAGGAGCTTTGGTAGACCTGCTACGACAAAACATTTCATTTATGAAAAGCACCAGGCTGTAAGTAAAATGTACTAAACTTCTTACAAATTGGCGGAAAAAAATTTCCGGCTTCCGAGGTTGTTCCGAGTCAGCAGCTGTCAATCCATTTGAATCGTCAAGAGGTAGTCAGAGTCCAAGGTTTATCAGCGGTTTCTTACATTTCCGAGCTTTCAGGTTTCCAAGGGGCAATTCCGGGTTATCAAAAGGGTCCATCCATCCACACGTACAGGTTCCGGAGTCAGGGGCAAGTCCATGGTCATTCCGCATCGCAAGGTAATCTTGAACAGTAAGTAACCAGCGTGGCTACTTTAGCAAAAACACTTTTACGTCCCACCATCTGGTTTCTTTACCTCCTCGGAACCAGTTGTGGCACTACCTGCAGCTGCAGGGGTGTTCACTGTCCAATTCCTTCCGGGGGTTAACGGAGTCTCCCCTGGAAGTTCCTGCCTTAGTAAGGGGAGAGGTTGTGCCATGGTCTCCCGGAACAACCTTCCCATCATCATTAGGTTCCGCATTTCGTTGAAGTCTACTTGACCTCCAAAACCGGTTCCCACCAAGGCTTGCTGTGGCTGCATGGGAGGTATCGCCTCCATTCCCATGCCAGCACTCCACATCCGTGTCGGGGTAGTGCCTCCCGGAGGGCAGATCCCTGACATGATGTTCTCTGTCTGCTGTGACCCGCTAGAGGATGAAGGATTACTGAAAGCCTCCAACTCCGCCCGGAGAGCGCTAATCTCTTCCAGTTGGGACTGGATTTTCGCATCTCTCTCCTTGAGCCACGTCCTTTGATCACGGATCAGACCAGCTTGCGCACGATTCTCCTCTCGAAGAGTCGTTAGGTCGCGGATCTGTTCGCGTACTGTTCTCAGCTGTGACAGTGGTTCCGCCAAGGTCTGGAACGCTGCCGTCACTTTCTCTCCAACCTCCGTTAATGCATCGTTGGCCAAATCCAACACATCACAGACTTCGGTCTCACTTTTCTCCAGTAGCTTTTCCCTGGAAGCTTGCTCCGGGAGCTCTGCTTCCAACTTAGCACAGGCCTGCTGTGCTACCGGATTCAGTACTTTCGCAGTCTTAGGGGCAGGAGAAGAGCTCCGGTCACTGCACATGGACTCAGAGCGAGAGGAACTGGAATGTTCTCTCCTTCTCTTCTTCTGCTTCTTTGTCTTGCCTTTGCTGGGGGATGGCTCCGGATCAGGAGCACATCCTTCCGCTGCAGAAGGCGTTTTCCGGTCTTTAGGCTTAACAAACTGTCTCGAGCTGGTGGAGGACTTTCCAACCGAGGTAGCTCGTCTCACCTGCTGTAGATCTTCTGCATCTTCTGTAGATCTTCTAGCCTCTGCTGGCAATGGGCAGAAGGGCAGGTCCAGACCTCCAACCTGGGAGTGTGCTCCTCACACAGGTGGCGGAATAGTCTCTGCCTTGTAGCGTAGACACGGACTCCTTTTCCGTTGTAGGGAAGGTACTGGCAGACGGCAAAGGGACAACGGAAGCCGGGCTCCCACAAGTCCACAGCGCCCACAACCTTCTCATAACTGCCTGTATCCATGGAACCCGGTCTGAGCCGACTCGGGAAGAGTTGGCTTTCGTAACGGTCCATCATACCGTGTTCCAACCCCTCCACATCTGACTCATCTTCACTCTCCTCGGCCATGGCAGCCATGGCAGCCATGGCGCCAGGGATATCCATCTCAGGGTTCATGTTCACCACCCCTACTCCAGTGTCAAACGTGGAACGGATGTCAGTACCACGCGGAAGACTCCGGAACTGGCTGTCACTCCACATGGAACGACGTCTATGGGATTTCACCACTTTCCTCTTTCCTTTCTGGCTCGAAGGGGTATCACTCTCCTTCGAATCAGACTTCTTAGTGGTAGAGGTAGTCTCTTCCACTTCCATGGGCTGGACCACTACTCGGACTTCAGCGAGTTTCCGAAGTGTGTCCCGTCCACGTTCAACGCCCTGTCGACCCGTAGCTGGGGACTTGGACGCTTTCCGGGTCTTGCTAGTAGACTTGGCTGGAGACTCCTGTTTCCGTCTCCCGCGAGAGGACTGCCGTGTTTCCACGGAGCCTTTCCCGGTATCACGGACATCTTTCTCCGTCAGAGGTGTCATCTCAGCTACATGGCCTGGACCGTCACCGGTCTCTTCAAGCAACTGGGATTCCGCCTCCACGTCGAGCTCGTGGTCGGAACCACCAGACTCGCCCAAGTCTACACTAGCAGCTTTCTCATGAGTATCCGATTCACTCATTTTCAGTCAGTTTTCTCAAAGCTCAGGATTCACAGGATACACTTCAGACGGCAGCGGTCACATTGAGTTCATGAGAACATCCAGTTCACATGTGTCGTTCGGGGACTTCAGTGTATTTTTCCGTCTTACACTTCCAGTCGACTTCTCGTTGTGTTTACTCGGGGAATCAGATCATAATTCCCCTTGTTGGCACACACAACATGGTCTAAACTCCCAACTGTAACTGATCTGGAGGACGGCGCACTCGTTTTCTCGTTACAGTTTTCCCAGGGGATACATCCTGCTCTCCTTTCTTCCCTCTTCCGTCTCCAGTCTTCCCTTTAGCTCCCCTCGGCCTACCTCTCTTCACTTTGGGAGAGTTAGGTTTTGGCGGAGCCACAGTGTCAACTGGAATCTTCCGAGGTCGGCCTCTCTTTCTCTTGGGAAGCACTGGTATTACTCTGGTTTTACCCATCGGTCTCCGAACTTTCTTCTACGGCTTCTTCCGTTGTCCCCTTTGTTTAACACATACAGAGACTTTATCTTTCTTTTTCAATTCAGGACATTCCTTCCCCGGAAGGACTTTGCCACTTTCCAGCCTCAGGACATTGCGTCCAGCCTCTTTCAGAGCACGGAATTCTGGTGTTCTATCTAGATTTACCACCTGAATAGGTCCATTCTCGTCAAAGGCAGGTTTGAGATAATCTACATGACATCTCACGATACCCTTTACTGTCTCAAGTTCATAGGTTGTGCCTCCTATGAATCTTTTCACCTTGAAGGGCCCATCCCACTTGGGACTGATCTTCTTACTAGCCTGAGGGTGGTTGTAGCGGTATACAACAGCACCCACTTCAAAGCGTCTAGGGTTTGCTTTCCGGTCATAATCTCGTTTCTGGTGCACTGCCGATACTCCGAGATTATCCCGAACAAATTGATGCCCTAGCCTCATCCAATGTCTTAGGTTCTCAACGAACGCCACACGACATGGAAAATCCAGGGTACCCGGCTCTACTCCGTAGATCAAGTCCATCGGAGTGACCAAGTCCGTCCCGAATACAATATAATTCGGCGTGCACAGCGTGTTCGCGTGTATGCTAGCCTGATAGGCATGAGCAATACACGGAGCCAGCATATCCCAGTCCGTGGAACTGTAATCCGTCAGACAAGACAGCTGCTCCACTAGGATCCGATTAAATCTTTCCGCCTGCCCATTAGACTGCGGTCTATACGGCAGGGTGATCAATTTCTTGATTCCCAGCATCTCAAAAAGACTCTTCAACAGGGTAGATCTGAATTCCGGGGACGACACAGGGCACCCGAAGCGCGAAATCCATTCCCGGAAGAGCACTTCCGCACATCGCTCTGCTGTGTGATCTGGCATTGGATAGGCCTCCGCCCACTTCGAAAAGTGGTCCACCACAACCATCACATAGTTGTTTCCCCGAGGGGTAGGGTGAAAGGGACCGATAATATCCAAAGCCACTCGGCTCCATCGTTCTCCATGCAATTCTTTCTTCAGAGGGGTGATTCCGCCACCACCTCTCGTCTTCCGCATACTTCATTCCGGGCAGGCCCTAATCCAGCGTTTCAGGTCTCCCCTCATGCCAGGCCAGAGATATTTCAACTTCACAGCCCAGGAGGTTTTGAAGAACCCAAAATGACCCATGGTCTTAGGTCCATGCACTCCACGGAATATTTCTGAACGGAGAGCAGTAGGAATAACTTTACTGACGTACGTCCTTCCAGTGCGTCGCCGAACCCAAGTCAAGCACAACACACCTTCTCTCATCTTCAAACTCCCCAAGTTATGGATGTAGGTACAGTATTCATCCGACTCCCCTGACAGTGACTGCTTGTCCGGGGGCGGTTTCCTACCTTCCACCACATCGATAACTCGCTGGATCAGCGGATCATCCTGCTGAGCCCTCTGGATTATCTTGTTCGGTGAGGCCATTGTCACAGTTGCCTCAGCGACAACTGCTTCATGAGCCCCACAATCTTCACAATCTAAGCGTCCGCACTTCCGCGTTGGAAGTCGAGAAAGCGCGTCAGCATTTAGATGTTTCTTCCCCGCCCTATGGAGAATCATGCCCTGATCCAGGCCATACTCTTGCAGTTGGGCTAGCCAACGTGCGAGCATGTCCATTGGATCTTTGAAGTTGAGCAACCACCGCAAGGATGCGTGGTCCGTCCGCACACAGAAATTCCGGTTCCCTAGCAGGTAATGCCGGAACTTCTTCAGATAGATGAGTACTGCTAGAAGCTCTCGCTTCGTAGCACAGTAATTTCATTGGGATTTATCCAAGCTGTTGCTTGCGTACCCAAGTACTACCTCCTTTCCGTCTTGTATCTGGGACAGGACGCCCGCCATGCCAAACCCACTAGCATCCGTATCAAGGATGAACTTCCCTTCTTTCTGGGGATATCCCAACACTGGAGCTGTAGTTAGCAATTCCTTGATTCCGTGGAAGGCAACTTCACATTCCGGAGTCCATTCTATGGATCTAGCGTACCGCTTATATTTTCCGGCTGCAAATCCTATAAACTGCCGGATTTCCTTTGCGTTTGCTGGTCTCGGCCAATCTTGGACCTTCTGCACCTTCTTAGGGTCGGCGCGGATGCCCTTGTCTGAGACCAATCTGCCCAAGTATTCCACCTCTCGGCGGAAGAGTTCGCATTTCTTGGGTTTCAATTTCAATCCATAGTCCCGGATTCTCTCCAGGACGAGTCGGAGGTTCTGGAGACATTGTTCAAACGTTCTCCCGAACACCACCACATCATCCAGATAGACTAGGCAAGACTTCCATTTAAGGTCGTCTAGCATCCGATCCATCATTCGCTGGAAGGTAGCTGGGGCATTGCACAGTCCAAAGGCCATTACTTTGAACTGAAACAATCCCACACTGGACAGAAAAGCTGTTTTGGCTTTGCTTTCCTCATCCATGGCTATCTGCCAGTATCCGCTTTCCAAGTCGAGGGCGCAGAACCACTTGTTTCCGCCTAGCGCCTCAACACATTCATCAATTCTGGGGAGTGGGAAGCTATCCTTCACTGTTACGGAATCGGATAATCGACACAGAAACGCTGAGTACCATCTTTCTTTCCTACCATCACAATGGGTGCTCCCCACGGACTAGTAGAGTGCTCAATGCGTCCCTGTTCGTACATCTTCCAGATCTCTGCTTCCGCTGCATCATGCTTTGCCACCGGAATCCGCCTATATGGAAGTTTGATAGGGCGGGCATTCGCAGTGTCAATGACGTGACGGACCACATGGGTACATCCGGGCTTTTCTTTCCACCCGTCTCCAGGTAGAGAAAAGCACCCCCTAAACTCGTCGAGGAGACCAAACAGCCTTGACTTCTCACTAGGATCCGTCAAGTCTGTATCTCGAACAAGTTTCTTCAGCGGACATTGCGTACTAGGTGGTACGGGAGTGTCCGGCATAATCAGCTCATCATCTACTACAGACGGTATTTCTACCACCTGTATTGAGTTGATCCACCCCCTCCGGACAAGTAAGAGGGGACGATTGCAGCGTCACCTCACTTACTTTTCCAACCACCACATCTGTATCAAGACGAAGGGTTTGGTCGGACGGATTGCTGAAAGCTACCACAGCAGTCGGACTGACAGCCGATATATATGTATCAAGGCTTCCCAGGGCAAATTCAATCAGCAATCTCTGGTCGGGCTCGAACATCAAACCTATTGATGCGTCAGAGCCCCTGCGAATGTCAATCTTGGCCAGTGTGACCGTATGAGGTTGGATAATCACCGCTTCCCTCAGTGTTACCTGGTATCCATCCTCTGTCTCCTCCACCTTAATCGACTTCACAGAGGGACTTGGCTGCTTTGAACGGGGTCCACGCCAGTAGTGCATTTGTACTGCGTCCTCTCCGTTATTCAAAGCTAGTTTCCCTGAGCAGTATACATCACATCGATGCACGTGGTCGAAGTCACAAGCAAGTATTCCGGCCTCGGGTCCAGATAAACCCGATACTACCAGACAAGTGATCATATACGTCCGCCTTCCCATCGCCACAGGAATCACAGCACATCCGTGTACAGTAATCCGAGAATCATTACCCATCGCGCACGTCAGACGGGACGGAGCCATCGACGGTGGGCGTTGGAGGGAATCGTAGAATTTCTTAGTAATCAGGCTTGTGGTTGCACCTGGGTCCCACAAAAATTCACCAACATCCCCATTCACAGATACTGACACGTACCATCTCTCACCGATCACAGGATCGTGATTTCTCAGGGTTCGCTGCTCATTGCTGGATATCCGACTGATACGAGCTATGGTGTTGGGACCTTCCTCCGCTATCACCACCTGCCCTATCACTGCTTGGAGTCCGGGTTTACCCCACCGCACATCGGTGTCTCCCGAACTACCCTCAACAAGGTCACACAGACCCACCGGGCGAGTGCGCTCCCCAGGCAACCAGACGTCAGTATCCGCGTTCCAGCTAGAAGGACTTACAATGCCTTCCCTTGCCGTACTTACGGGAGCCAGAGCCTCACTCCCAATATCCACACAATTCGCAGTTTCCAATTGAATTGTGGTACTACGAAGCGCTTTAGATTCCTCGGGTCCCGCCTCGCTTCTTATGCGGACCCGCTGGAGTTTTCCGGAACCGTGGACTTTCCGCCAGTACTTGTCCCTTGGTTCCCAACTCCCTTCTCAGCTTTCTTCGGGCAGTCAGCAATGAAGTGACCCTCTTGCCCGCAATAGTAGCAATTTGAGTGCCTGGGTTTATGGTACATTTTTCTCCTCTGAGGAGAACCACCATCTCTGCACAACGCCCAATTGCCACCCTTTCTCTGGCCTTCCAAGAAGGTTCGGAAAGCTTGCACTATCACCTCGGAGGGATCAGTCTCGGAATGACCCGCTACTTCCTCCGTGGTTTCTGTGACCTGGACTACTGCTCCGTCAGTGTGACCTCCGCGCCCTTTTATTTTCCGGAGTGGGGTCGTTGCTACTGGTGCAATGGTAGCTGTATTGACTGTAGCTATGGTTGCTGCATCCATATAACAGCTTTCCCACACTTCCGACCAATGTATTGCACGTAGGAGATCATGGGGTTGTTTTAAACGCACCCACACTGCCATTTCCTGATTAGTCAATCCCTGCAAGTAAATGCGAAGGGAGACAGCACTCAGTGTCTTGTCCAGGGATCCGAATGCTCTCCGGCCCCTCCTGGCTACCTCATTCCCAAACAGCCTCACGGCTTATCCTGGGGTCTGGCGACAGTTGTAGAACTCTGCCTGGATCTTAGCTTTAGACTTCTCTCCGAAGTTGGCTTCCATGTGAGCCACATACTCCTTGAGAGAGGTCTTCTTTGGCAAAGGTCCCAACTCTGTCAACTGCTTCCTAGTTCCGCACTTCAACTGGCAAAGGAACTGTTTCGGAGTCCAATTGTATGCCTCGGCAACAACTTTGGTCTCCGCCAGATACATCCGCCAGGAGCTTTTACCATCCCATGGTTTCAGCTGAGGCATCTTATCATGGTGACTATCTTCACCCTCAGAGTAATCATACTCAAAGTCCGATTCTGAGTCACTGGGTCCTTCATATGTGAGGCCAGCAACCAGTGATCGGTCTTTCCTGTGAGAGCGTTTCGAAAGGGTTTCCCCTGCTCGATCCTCTACAGAACTGTCAGAATCATGTCCTTTGACTTTGGACGTGAACAGCGTGGAAGGGGGAACATGCTTGCCTTTCGACTTGCTTCCCTTGTTGGCTTCCGCCCCAGTAGAAGGAGGTCCCTCGCTACCACAAGCACCAACTACACTTCCGGGCCGTTCGTCATCCGTATCATCGGACACCGATTCTATAATCACTCTGTGGCTCTCTTTAGGAGACGATGTTGCCCCCATCGTTCCTTTAGAAAAAGTGCGAAAACCTTTTTGTCCGTTTCTTCTGCTATCTTGACCCGGGACGGATCATCTGTCATTGGAGCATACTTCACTCTTGAATCCGCAAAGGTGGATGTCACAGGATTCTTAAGTGGAGTCTGTTTGGCTGCTAGATCATGTAGCATACCCAACACATCATGCTCCAATTCCGTTGTATGGAGTCTTGCTCGATCGCTGTTTTCCCGAAGCTCACGGATTTGTAATTCATAAGCTTGACGGTCCGCCAGCGTATCGACTTCCATTACTCTCATACGCTCCCTCAGGTCATCATTCAAAGCGGAAAGTTGTTGGATCTGATTACTCAGGTCCTCTCTCCGTGCCCGTTCATGTTCGCAGTCCCTCCTTGCCCCTGCTAGGGAGTGCCGGAGGTCGTCCTCAGACATCTCCTCCGGGTTATTTCTCCACCTAGCAAAGGCTCTCCGTCCAAATCTATCAGTTGGGGGAGGGTAGGCACCACCAAACATTGGTCTAGCGTCATGAGAACGTGACAAGCGTCCTCCCCTGTCTGGATACGGTGTACCTCTTCCGAACATTCCGGTTAGGGGTGGCCCCCTTCCGTACATGTCTATCGGAGGTGGTGGTCCAAACAGTCCGCCAGGTTGTAAACCCATATCTCTTTCACTGTCAATGGCTATCGAGGAAAGCTCTCCAGCTCCCGCGACACCATTTAGTGCTGGTTCTCGAGTATGGTCTACTCCATTAGGCACCATCAAATCTGCCTCCGCCATTGTTATTGCGGAATATTTTCTTACTACGAATATTTTCCTGCTAGGCTCACTGCTAGTAGCAGTTTCTATTCCTCCGGGAATATGGGACGGAAAACTTGCAAAGTCAGCTTTGTGAGGTCAAGAACTGGTCACGGCACCAATTGTAGTGAATCGTCTCTATAGTAAAGTGCTTTATTACTAGAGGCTCATTCCAACCCAGGTTCGACTATGATGGACACGGATCTCGACGAAGGCAAGGAAGAACACCAACACGGAAATGTCTCTTTCGTTAGGTTTATTGCCACCCACGACCAGACTGCAAGTCTCAACAGACCCGGCTCAGTCCCAGCATAGGACTGAACTGATCCACTCAAAGCCTTAGAGTGAATGCCTACACCTTACAGGCAGGAGCAAGGTCATACTTGTCCTCACATCATAAAAGAGGTGTTGCACCAGGCAAACAATATCAGTAAATACAATACATAAGAATTGGTCGTACAGGAATACAGTAAATGGTTATAGATGATACACATTCTGCTGTAGTTGAATAGACTATAAGATTCCTGTAAATGGGTGATAATGGTAAAACATATCTCTCTTGTAGTGATCACAAATCCGAAAGCCCATTCCGTGCTCAGTGAAGCGTTACGGAGACACGGGGAAGGTCAAGGACATTTGATTTATACACACTCTTGACGCGGAGGGCTATATATAACCTCCGATCTACTACAATTTGACCAAAAATGATAGTGATTTTGAAAGGCAGATAACTTTGGAGGTCGGTAACATCGCTAAATTTTGGAATATCAACATTTTTTTTCCCACTTTTATAATGCTCATTTCTCCTTCGGTACATCCCCAACATTTTTTATTCTTTTTTAATTTTGATATTTTATACCTGTGATGTGTCACAATTTGTATGACAATTCGGGAATGTGTGGGCCATGTTTGGGCCACGAAAAACTAACACAATTTTTTACGAATTGGCCAATTTTGTTAAGAATTCGTCCATGAATTAATTCGTCCACAAATTGTTGTGAGACCCCAGTTTGTACGAATTATGAGTTTTTGAATGTGTGGGCCCCGCATTATAGTCATACAAATCCATGCAACAACTTTCGAGACATTGTATTAAATATATTGTAAAGAATTGGAATCTTTAGATCCAAGATCCGACCTATTTAGCCCTGATCATGGTCGGGGCATGCACGCCACACATGGCCTGGCCAGGAGGGAGGGGGAGATGAGCCACTCAGGGCTCACCCCACCTCCCCCAGCCCGACCTAATTACTTATACACTGCTCTGGGTTTATCAAGAGGGGGGAAGGGCTAAGAGGGAGGGGGGGGGGCTGGCACGAGCCATGGGATCTATGAGTAAGGGGTGGGAGGGGGAAGGCTGGGGAGAGGGATCCAACTTGCATGCACTCCATTTATGGTCTCTGCCTGGGGGGCAGAGGTCGGCGTGTGGGCAAGGAAGATCCTCTCTCCCTCAACCAATTAGAGGGAAGGGGAAGAGCCAGTGGAATATTTCCTGGGTTTGATTGTATGAATAATTCATGATTTTGGAGTATAAAATAAAGTGACTACTCGGACCTAGGTACTTACTCGCTGAGTCACCACCGCCTAGGCCGAATCCAGACGAACTACAACCTCGGACTTCTTGTCTCACTTCTTCATCTTACTGAACCTATGGGCTAAAAACCCTTAGACTTCTTTACACTGGCGAACCACTAAGAGACTTGTTGCTAAGTTGAGCAACAACCCAATCTTCTGACTGGAAGTGAGACATAGCCTAGGCAGGCACAGAAATGCTAGCTTCAACCTAGATCCTTTAGGTTGAAGAATAGCAAGAGAAGGATGGGGCTCACTTCAGCTGGGCTTGGAGCTGCCCTAATGCTAAGGTAGGTGGGAGGTTGTGTGTACATACTTTTCATCTGCTTATCACCCTAATGTTCTCATTTTCCTTCCCTCAAACCCCCACTGATTAGTCCGGATCTGGGTATTCCTCCTAATATACATGGAGGGAGGAATATCTCCAGTTACTAGGGGGAGGTTGGGTTGGTTTGTAATGTGGGGCACAAAGACGGGTGATTTAAATCGAGTCGGCCGACTGGATGCGGCCGGGTAAATTAATTCATTACGGGGGAACGAACAATCCGATTCTAAATCTAAAAGCGGGGCTGTCTTCCTGACAGTCTAGGGAGTTGTGGGATATTTGTTATATTCAAATCGGATGATTTTGGAGGGAGATATGAGCAATCTAGTATGAAGCAATATTTTTGCATTTGTGCAAGTGGTTACGATTGCGGCGATCACGCACCGTCGTCGATGCCGCTCTTGTGGTTAATGCTATACAAACATGGATTACATAGGCCGCTTCGCCATGAGCTCAGCTCCGTTTTAATAGTAAACACTTTATATTTGGACGGATTTGAAGGGAGAGGGTATGTTGGGAGGGGCTGGGATAGGCATGGAGGGATGGAGGGGAGGCCACAAGAGCCTAGCTAACTTAGGCATTATCCTACACTTATTTTCCCCGGTATTAATTGGTATTTTACTAGTGGGTAAGTTAGGAGATCTGATACCTAGTACTGCAAGGCATTTCCCCATCCTCCTGGCATTCCCATTCCCCTTACCTTATAACCCTATGATAGACAACCCCTATATATATTTTTTTTTCTTTATTGGTTTCTGTGGGAGGCACGGCCTCTACTGTGGAATGGGTTTGGTTGATTGAAGGGGTATATTTTTGGTAAATTACCTGGGATTTGCTTCTAGTATTGGGAGGGATCTTGATTAATTTGTATTCTGGCAGTAATGGAAAATGGTTACTGACCACCACTTTCAGTACCTCCAAGGAATTGACCTGCAAAATGGTTGGGATGGGGTTGATGCAACTGGGTCATATAGTTTTGATTGGAACGCTAGTTTTATACTTTTGGAACACGACTGTATGACTGTACAGAAACACATTCCCACCCAAGCCAGCATCAATATATCATTGGCCTCAGTAAATTAACTTCAGATCTGGGATCTGGTCTGGGGAAAAAGGTCAAGATTGTGGGATGCGTTGATATGTAACATTTTCAACCATTAACATCTGTCGGTTTACTTATTTTTCTGTTCTTTTTCAAACCTGAGTATTAATTATCCTAGGGGGGGAGGGTGTGGGTGGGTGGGATGGGCATAGACAGATGGAGGGAAGGCCCCAGGAGCCTGGCTAAATCAGGGATTATCCTACACTTATTTTCCCCAGTATCAATGTGTATTCTACTAGTGGGTAGGTTGGGTAATCTGATACCTAGTTCTGCAAGCCATTTCCCCATCCTACTGGCAATCCCACTCCCCTTACACTGTAACCCTATATATAATGGACAACCCCTATTCTATTTTTGTCCTGCAAAGCAGATGGATTGTGTGTGCATGTAATTCTTCCACAGCTGGAGCAGAGGGGCATGTGGTACCATCTGCTATGTGGCTGGTGCCCATCTGTATTACAACACCAGTTGCCACCCTGGTTGGTACTCTTGCCAGTTGCTCCAACATCTGCTGCAACATCTGCTGTGACATCTGCTACTGCAAACCCAGTTACCACTCTAGTTGCTGCTCTTGCCAGCTACTCATCCCATCTGCTGCTGCACCATCTGTTGCAGCTAAACCAAGTCAACATGGAGCTATGCCAGCCATGGGATACCACACCAGTAATCTTGTGGTTGTGGCATCAAAGATACCAGCTGGAGAGGGGTACAACAAACCATTGGAGAGCCCCTTTCTAACTCCCTTACAGCCGAAGGATGATTGGAAGCCCAACTGTCCTACCCATTGATGAGGTACACTCCAGCATGGACCGGGACAGGGAAGCAATAGGAGGACACAGAGGGAAACCTATCCTCAATTGGAGAAAGCTTCCATTCAACACTATGAACTCACCAGCAAGGGAAGAAGCCAACTCCCTGTTCATTGGTGTAATTTTAATTTTGAGATGAACAATGTTTGGGTGTATTAGGATTTTATGACTTTCTTGATATTGTATATGCTCTTTTAAAGATGAGCCAGGGAAGAGGGTTAACACTCACAGTATCTTGAAGTAAGTGCCCTTGGCAGTCAGAGGTGGTCCCCTGTTAGTTCAGTTAACTTAGAGAGAGTATTTTACATGTACCATTGAATCAGACAAGGCTCTACATGACAGAGAACTGCATGGACATCGCGCAGCTCCAAGCTGCAGCAAGTAACATCTCCCGCCAAGTGGCAGACATTCTAACCCAGTTAAATGGTTTCAGTAAAGATATTCACGGGATTCATATGAAAAGGGAAGTGGATATTCTATTGCAGCGAGTGAGTAGGGCGGTGGAAAATTACCACCGTCAAAACGAATTATTTTATCGCCAGCGCATTCAGCTGGAAAGGGGATTCTTAACAGACCAGATTTTACCGCTGGCCTACTTATCAGAAATATTGTCTAAATTACAAGAAGGGAAACATTACACCCCACAAGATAACCGCTGGTATTATAGACACCTGAACGTTTGACTATTATTAGACGGCGAACAGGAGCTAATATACCAGACAGTAATTCCGGCAGTTTCAGGCACTCAATTTTTACACTATAGATTAAAGTATTTTCCGGTCCCATATGGTGCTGACCACCTGAGAAAGTTGGTAGGAGAGGAGGAGGTGGCCCTAGATAGCATATCCAGCGCGTCATTTCTTCCTCAGCACTGTATCGGGTTTGAACCCCAGATTTGCTCAGCTGCAATAGAGCATCTAACCCCGACCTGCGAAACAAATATTATTTTAGGTAAAAAGCCAGACCTTTGTAAGGCGCAGATTGTAAAAAGGAATAACTTAACAAACCAAGTGTTTAGAGAGGGAGAGTCCATTTCTTCTGTAATTCTGGCTATTTATGAACCTCTGGAAACAATCTGGAGGTGCCCTGGGCAGAAACCAGTGATACAAACGTATCACCGGCATGCCAGGGTAATTTTAGAAGGCGGTTGTCTCCTGGTTGGAAAGGATTGGCGTGACTCTCATCCCCACTCTCCTAGGAGTCATGACCCTGGGAATAATCTACCTCCGCCGAAAGGGGCTCGCCCCAAGAGGTAAAGTCAGCCTTTTGTGTTGTCTGAGGAACCCTAAGCCCCGAGAGAATATCCCAATAGGACCCCCAACCCACCACCCTGTAGCCCTAGCCCTCCAAGACTTAGATCGAGAGGAGGGAGAGGCCACTCCAGGCGCTAGGACTGGCTCTCGTTCCCTCGAGCATATTCCTGCCCCCTCCCCTGCCTCACCATATTACGCTGCCAACTTCGGACTGACCAGGATGAAATAATTAGTCTACCAAAGTTTATTTGGTTTCTCTGGGGTAACAAACACTTTTTGAACTTGTCTGTAACTTACTCTTGTTTAATATTTACTATTAATGTTTGTTCTGTCCTCTTCTCGGGTGCGAGGGAGATCACAGAACACAGAGTAGTATACCTGGGTGAAATCCATTTTCTCTCTCGGGAGGAAATGGTGGAATCCGTGGACAAGGATCCAGCCCAAAAAGGTATTTTTATTTCAACTCTCATTGTGAGAAGTTGTTTTTACACAAACAGAATCGGTCGAGACAGAGGAGCCTGAGAGGAAGCACCATGGAATCGAAGCCCTCACCTTGTCTCCGACCATTTTGCTTTGAAGAGGTATTTTTCCAAGTAATAAGAGTTTATATGTGATGCTACAGTAAAGTCGACATGTGTTCTGTAGCGTTTGAGGTTAAAAATGGAAATATTGTAGTGTTGACTACCCAACCGCTCTCACTCTCCATGGCCAAAGGAGGAGAGAGAAAGAGACGGGCGTCCTGTCGGTCAGCGACGAGGTCCAGCGGGGGCCTCGGCTGACCGGCCGGGCAGAGGAGACGGCGGTGACGACCGTATTGGAGAACTTTGTGAGTACTAGCTCAGTACAAAGGAAGACATTTAACAGTGTTCAGAAGCACACTTAAAAACACAGAGACTTCTCTTACATAATATTCGACTAAAAGACTTTTTAGTGCAGGGTGATGGCCTCTGATATAAATGAACACTCCTTTTTGATAGAGCCACTCCCTTTGGAAACTTTCCATCTTGACCCGTTAGGTCTACAGATATAATAATTTATAATACTTTTACTTTACCCTTTTTATGATTTTGTGTGTGTAAATTATGTAACCTTAATTCTATTTTTCTTGTTTGGTTGGACTGGGTTGATCAGTGGCTAAATATTTTGTTCGAAAGAAAGCTTTCAACAAAAATAAAATATGGGACGAATGTAAAGAATTGGAATCTTTAGATCCAAGATCCGACCTATTTAGCCCTGATCATGGTCGGGGCATGCACGCCACACATGGCCTGGCCAGGAGGGAGGGGGAGATGAGCCACTCAGGGCTCACCCCACCTCCCCCAGCCCGACCTAATTACTTATACACTGCTCTGGGTTTATCAAGAGGGGGGAAGGGCTAAGAGGGAGGGGGGGGGCTGGCACGAGCCATGGGATCTATGAGTAAGGGGTGGGAGGGGGAAGGCTGGGGAGAGGGATCCAACTTGCATGCACTCCATTTATGGTCTCTGCCTGGGGGGCAGAGGTCGGCGTGTGGGCAAGGAAGATCCTCTCTCCCTCAACCAATTAGAGGGAAGGGGAAGAGCCAGTGGAATATTTCCTGGGTTTGATTGTATGAATAATTCATGATTTTGGAGTATAAAATAAAGTGACTACTCGGACCTAGGTACTTACTCGCTGAGTCACCACCGCCTAGGCCGAATCCAGACGAACTACAACCTCGGACTTCTTGTCTCACTTCTTCATCTTACTGAACCTATGGGCTAAAAACCCTTAGTCTTCTTTACAATATCTTGGTAATTACCCATCCAGAAACAGTGCAAACCTTTCTTTTCGAAAATACAAATATCAAACTTAGAATATAGACATACAAGTTATTACCGTTTCCTATCATTAGAGTCGACTTGATCTCCCCTTTTCAAACATGGTGATATATCAAAATCCATATTTTGCGACTTATGACTATTTTTTTTAAAACGGATCACATATGTCACATATATATAATTATGAATTTTAGCATTTTTGTACTTCACAAAATTATTTCACTAGTATGAGTCAGTGATATAGGTCACATTTTTTTCAGATTTTTGTTGACAATTACATTATTTTACTTGTAACAGTTGTGTTTTCTGACTTTTGTTTTTATTTTGTTCATGACAAGTTTGTTTAACTATTGTTACTCATTTTCCTCAATGATACTTCTTCATGATATTGAGCAGTACAATTCGAATCACTTCATTACAAAACCAACTATCAAGGACTCTGTTCCTTTGCCCTGGTCATTAGCATTCAGTATCTATGTCACATTGCCTCTAGATATTCTCCATTACTTTCATCCATAACATTGTCCAAAAACAGTATTTTTAATGGGTTCCTTTGGAGGTATTAACGGTATTACAGGTACAAAGTGACAGTAGGAATGAGATACTAAATATATTCAGATATATCCAGCTTTAATCATGTTGCAGCCTAATTTAGCAGAAGTTCCTAAATGTGTAGAACTGTCAATTGTACATCTTTTGGAAATCTGACCCAAAAGTATACAACACAATGAAGCCACAAAAGGCCACAATTGTCACAGTTGCTCCTCACCTGGCATTCACACTTACTCACTATAGCGTTGACACCCTATCACTCATAGAATTCCCTCTATGTTGAACTAAACAATGCATACCTTCCTAGATAATCATACAAATAAGCCTTCTCAACTTCTACCGCTGAATAACTCCATCCATTTAATAGGAGTTTACTGAAACTTTGCTAATCTATGTACACAAATCTTGACCTGTGGCCACACTATATTTGCCACTCTTTGGGTCTAACATCACTAACATCGTGTTAGGTTTGCTCATATCACTTTCCTAACACTCTGGGCCAAGAGTATACATGTGTGCCTTTTCTAAGCTTTTATGCTATAAATATGCAGTGCAATATATTTAGCAGTTCTTGATATATCACAGAGAGCTATGTAAGGAATTAAACAACTCTGGCCACACTGTATCATTGCACTCATTTGGAGGTAGCAAGCTAAGCCGTGAGCTAGAAGCTGTTATGCTAGAAGACCAATGGAAATGCTGTTATATTGCATTGGGAGCATAATTTATCACACACAGCCCCAAACACATGGGCATTGGAATGTATTAATAGATAGGTTCTAAACATATATATATATAGGCCTAAAATAAATAACAAAAACAAAACCCAAAGCAGACTTAAATAATCTGCATCACAAAGGTAGAAAATCGCTTTTTAGTGACTGAACCATAATGTATATATTGTGCCTAAACACATCATGCAATACTGTGTAATCAAACCAAGACCATAGTTACATACACTATTGAAGCCAGTTCCACTACCTCCAGACATAGACAATCTTGTTCTAATGTTCTAAAGACATGTACTTACCACATAGCTTCAAGTTTCTGGTTAGGCTTAAGGTGTTGCATCAGGCTTTTACCACAGTTCAACTTTTCCCCTCGAATACTGAAAGAAAAAGACAAATGTGTATGACATATAGTTTAAGTATTTAGTGCCTTCATGTTATTCTGTGGCAATATTCACCCTACTTTGCTAGCACCATAGAACCAAACCAATATTGATATAGCACTAATCACCAACATTCAGGGGCTGCTGGTGCACTGTGGTATAAAATCAAATGAGGGATTATACACCCAACACCAGCAAGTGGAGAATGCAGGTTAGTAATGTGTTTAGTCTCTGCCTTAGTTCATTGAAACCACTGAACGGTTCAAGACAGTGACTTAACCTGGTTGGGTTCAGTTGCATTTAGTGCAGTCAGCTGTTTAGTATTCCAATGAACATGTATTAAACTATCTAGTGTTAGACAGTTCTACATAATCATACTTACTTAACGGTTTTCAGCACCTTGTTGTTCTGTATCCCCTTAATCAGCATCTCTGCTGAGTCATCATTTATGCCACAGTCTCTTAAACTGGAAGTGCAAATATATAAATGTATGATTATTCACAGTTGATATGCAATATCTCAGTTCACTAAGGTACAGTTATTTCTTAGTGCAATTCTTTATTAAATATTTGATGACTCATTCCTCAGATATGTTTAAAAACATACAATTTAACAGAAGGCAAATCTATTTTCTTCGAAACTTCAATGCAGGGTAAGAACTAATGTAGTATTTGATGACAAAATTGATAATCTTTTCCAGGTTTTTGATATTTACCTGAGATGTTCTAGGCAGGAGGATCCCTTAAGGTTAGCCACTGCATCCTTAATGTGTTCACCAGTCAATTTGTTACCGTTCAAGCTGAAACCAACATTGAAAAAAGGAGGTGACATTGAATCCAACGATACATGAAGAGAACCGAACAAGCCAACATTAATAAAAAAAAATGTATCGTCCCTGAATGTAGAATCTTAATGGCATACTACTTCCACTGAGGAATCAAGTTTGATAAATTTCCATTATGAAGAGCAAGTTCCATTCTATATCATATATGCTTAGTTTAGACAATGGGCAATTGAATATTACGTGGTAAAGATGGGGCAATGGCTGTAGCAGTGCAAGTGGCTTTGCCACAACATACGTGTAACCTTGCTTAGGGCAGGTAAGATTTTAGTTTGCATACCTTCCACCAACACCACGTGTTTGCAAACTTCCACCATAGGGGCACTATGTATCTGCAGGGAACTTACAACACTATTTATAGACATTACGTCACACCATTTTTATTACACATCCCAAGAAGAACAAACATATAATTGAATAATTATCTGCTTTGTCCAAAGAAACCGATGGCCGCATTCTATGATCCAACACAGTGAACAAAACATTTACCTGGATGGGGGGTAAAGACAATTAAACTCATATCAGGGGTCATGATGTTCCGTTATATGAGTCATTGACCCGTCTATTCCCACTTACCTCAGGTGTGTGAGTGTGTGTATCTTAAAGGCTGTGGTGAGATGCTTTGTTGAATCTTCACCCAGTCCACAGTCACTTAGACTGAAATATTTAATAATTTATTAAATATCAAAGTTTTAATGAGAATGTGTAGGACAATATTTCTAAGTGACTCTCAATTATGGTTGTTTCTAACTTCTTATGCTAACTAAAACCTATTTACGTGTTTATTGAATTATGAAGAATATGGGGCAATCACCAAGTGAGGGTAAACTTACTCCAGGTGCTTCAGCTTCTGATGCTGCGCCAGGACGTCTATCATGCCACCAATCTGTGGTCCACTTAGTTTGCTGCCCTCGAAACTGGTCAAAGAATAACAAAATGTGAAATGAAATATAAAATGTTCCTTCACCATCACAACGGCTGCATAAACGGCACAATAGTCTTAGCAGAATGAGATGATAGAATAGATGGTTTTAATTTCTCAGTTTTATTTTTAAACTTTGGATTTGGAAAGAATATGGTTGGGGGAATCACAAAAGCCAATGAAAACCACCTGTCACTGGATTAGTTTTTATTTCAGGGACCACTGAAATTTACTATCATTTACTATAGAAGTCAGTGACGAAAAAGGGCTTTTGTCCCTTTTTTTCAGAATATCGATATAGATTTAATATATATAGATTTAATTAAGTTACTTCCTTTAAAGTCTGTAAAAGTCATTGAAACTGTATGCATTCCTCCATAGTGAATAGTATTAAACTTCTGTGGTCCCTAAATTATCAAATAATGTGATAACATCCTTTTTATTTGCTTTTGTATTCACCCAAACATATTCATTCTCATGATGAAGTTTGAAACAAATAGTGTTACTCCTATTCATTCATGGATTAGTTCATTAAATTCCCACCTGTAGCACTGCTGATGATGCTGGCATTTATCTTTAAATGAAAGGAAAGTTAGTAGCATTTTACTTAAGAATCCTTTACCTGATATCCTCAACATTGGTCAGGTGTTTCAGAGTTTCCGACAGTTCATTGCCAACAGCATCACTCAGTCCTGTCTCATGCAACCTACAATAACAATACATCAGAAACACAACAAGATAAACACCTCTGAGTAACATTGATGTAGGGATATATATATTTGCATTAGTCATTGTGTTGAATGATGTGGCTCTGTGGGGTCTGACACCACTCAAGGCAAACAAGAATGAGATAGATGATCCCCAATGTACGTCATCAGGTGCACTTTGTCTCAGTTTATACACCAAATTATGCACCAGGAGACACTCAATGTTGCTGGTAAATCCTAGAGCAACATATATCAACTTGTATATATCCTAGTAATATCATTATAAGTTTAATCTAAAATTATTACATTAAAAACAGTGTTTTGACTCCCTCTGGAGATTTCTGCTGCCTTAGCCTCAGCTAAAGCCTTGTGTGCCTTAGTTCTCTTTGCTGTTTTGGGGCCAATGGTGTAAGTTTGCCTATAAGTTGTCGCAATTGACCAAAATTGTCAATGTGGTAAGCTATGTGCTGACTAGTGAACTGAGCAGTCAAAAAGTTCCAAGCGAGGAAGCAAGGGGGTGCCACCAGTAATGCTGTATCATTGTGGACTTTCGAACAAAAATCTGTGTCATTATTCAGAATATTTCAAAGTATTTCTTAACCCTAGCTAACATATGGATTTTGTTCTTTAGTTTTTACAATTATGTAGTATAGCCAGAACATGTTCAATCTTTCCATAGACTACTCACTGCCAGTCATATACATTAGCTTACTGCTGCAATGGGATATCACTTTATAGGCCTTTATATTACCTTTCTCTGTGCTATTGGACTATGTACTCTTATGTATTCTTGTTTATTTCACCTCGGGAATGGAGTGCCCATAGACTTTGTATAGGCGTGTTATATACGAGTGAGCGGGAAGAAATATGTTTCATTCGTCCCTAGGGACGAAACAGATGACCCAGTTTCTCCATCTGCGTTTTCATTGGTTATTCTGAAAGTAGGGCAGCGTTGTTATGGAGACACGCCATGCCATGACGTTACGTCGTCTGCAAAGCATTGAAACTGCGGAGGCCGTCGTCAACGTCACGACGGCCGTCATACATTTAAGGTCAAAGGAATTCCATGCCACACCCTTGATGTGTTTCCCTCGCAGTAAGTTACCGTAATTAAAAGCAATTTAATATGTTTAAAACCGTTTGTAAGAGGTCAAATTGTTATGTAACATTACGTAACATTGTGTAACCTCATTATCTATCTAATTATCACCTATTAATTATAATATCTCATTATTAAAATCGCTAATTATACTTAGCTATCCAGTACTGTGCAAGTCTACTTATTCATGCTAAGCCATAGGTATTACATAAGGGCTCCGCCCCCTACTCTTTCCCACATCCTGTAGGAACATTTGTACAGATTCTAGTTCATTAAATCAGTTGCTTAGTTCTTCTCACGAAGACCACATGTTTGTTTGTATTCTTCCATCATACCTTAACACTGGCGGACAACCCGCTCGATCTTGGACTTATAAAATCTCACATGAACAAGCGAGTTCTTTCCTGGAATATGGAGAGATTATTTGAACATTTCATCAGATAATAAGCATGGAAGATGCTCCGAATTCGCCTGAGTTGGCATTGTTCGACAGACTAAAGAAATCAGTGGAACATTTGGCGGCCATTCCTCAAGCGATTGTGACGAGAAGACAATTGAGAGAAAATTGTGGTAAAATACTGAACCAACAGCCTAAACAACTTGTTTTCGAGGAACATCCCTATGAAGTGCCTCAGGCTATGGAAGATGAGCAGGAAAGACAAGTAGAAGCAAATCCACAAGCAATTCCGCTACCCCCTCCTCCAGCACGTGAACAGATAGAAGGGCCAGAACAAGTTCAACAGGAAAGGGTAGTGAATAATCATTGGTTAGACGATATTATGAACAGAAATGTGCAGCAACTAGCTGGGAATAATATTGGTCAGGAACAGCTGGTTGAAGAAAATCCAGTCGACGAGGAAAGAGCCGGCGACCAAGCGCTAGAGGAACATTTAGCGCCCAACCCCAACGACACGGTGAATGATCCACCGATAGATCACCAAGGTCAGGCTGTCGACGATGAACAGCAGCCACAGGTTGGTTTAAATGTTGAGAACAATATCATTGAAAACGTGGTAAATGAAGGGGAAGTTCTGGAGGAAAATGTTCAGAATCAACGTGAAAGAGTGTTAACACCCCAAGCTGTCACAGCACAGCCTCCTATAGCTAATCAGGGACCTTATTACCCATTCGAAACCCCAGGATTGAATGATAAGTTTGTGACTCCTCTACAGACTCCGGCAAAACCAGTGGTAAATCAGTTCATTCCATTACAAATACAGAGGCCTATTCTCAGGAACTTTCCCCAGGCCCCAGTGTTCAATGTGAATGGACCCAGACCTCCTGTGTTTACTAATACCACCCCTCAACACGTACATCAACAGCCGCCTCAGTTGCCTAGGCAACTGCCTCAGTCGCCTAGACGAGACCCCTATCAACACCAGTGGGATATGAATAATCAACAGGGACAGATAGGAGAAATGCAGGTAAATCAGTACGGTTTGCCTCCCCAGAATCACCAATATTTTCCTCAAAATGGTGAGAATATTGGAGGAAATAACCAGTATTTTGCTCCTTTGCAAAATGCAATTCCACAGCAGCAGGCCCAGAATATCGTTAATCACCAGCAGCAAAATGATATTCAGCAACAGCCACAGAACATTATTCAGCAACAGCCTCGACAGAATGATGTTCCTGTTCAGCAACAAGTTGGTTACCAAGCTCCCCAGCAACCAAATGTTAACCAGCAAAGCCCTAGAGGATATCAAAATCAGGGGAGAGGCAGACAGACCCCTCCTCGTCAACAACAGCGGCCAAGGCAACAAAATTACCAACCTAGGCCGCAACAACAGAGGCAACAGTACAGACCTAATGTGCAGCAACAACAGCAACAGCAAGGGTTTGTACAACTGCCAAATGTGCAACAAGGAATGTATAGGCCCCCACCCCCTGCCTATAACCAACCCTTGTATGATTTGGTAGGTGAAATCAAGCAGATGAGGCTTGATCAAACAGCCTTTTTGGATGTGTCACTACGACGACAGGCAGAAGCGACAGGATCCACCACTTCTGCTGCTTTGTCTAAACAATATCGCAGAGCCCCTGTGATTTTTGAGAAACCAACAGCAAAAAGGCCTGTTCAAGAATGTTTTGAGGAATTCAAAAATTTCAATACCCTGATTAAGGAAGATAACCAGCTGGTGGTGACCACGTTGGTTCAATATTTATCGGGTAGGGTGAAAACTTTTTACAGCCGAATTGTGGGTCTATATGGGGATACCATATCCTTTAATAGAATCAAATCAGATTTTAATCACGAAATTCAGCGAATTATCACTTTCTGAGGTGTTAAAAGATTATTCGCATAGAAAACAAGGGCGACACGAGTCAGTAGAAGACTACGACAATGACATGTTGCTGCTGTTATCCAAGGCAAATTTGCCTACACATCTTCAGATACGATTCTATGTGACCAATTTGCATTCAGAATTGGCTGGAAGGGTTGCTGCAGAGTACCCATCTTCCCTTGATCAAGCCTCTAAGCTAGCAGCTAAGCATGAGTGTATGATGGCGACAGATAGAGCCCCTAGAAATACACCAATGGAAGAGGTCATCAACATGATGTATTCTAAGAAGGATAAGCAATATTCCAAACACAATGGTGACAAGCATAAGGGCGATAGTTATCGTAAATCGAGATCTGATAAATATCACGAATCTCGAAGCAAGATTGAGCATGATAGGTCTCAGAGCAGACATAGGTCGAAGAGCTATAATAATAGCAGCAAGGAACAATCTAGTAGTCGACATAAGAGCTATGAGAGGAGTTCCAGCAAGGAAAAAAGTGATAACAGCAAGTATCAACGCTCTAATAGCAAGGATAAATCTGTTGGCTTCGAGAAAAAAGAGAAGTACAGAGAAAAATCAAAATCGCCGAATTCCAGTCAGAGAAATCTGACGCCTTATAGGCAAAAGTCATCTTCTCGTGAGAGAGAGGGTGGAAAAAACGAATAGGCTGTGTCTTGGTGGGCGACCGACACAGCTACGACGATATGGTTAACGAAATAGGAACGACCATGGACTATTCTAGTGAACAAGTGTGTGATATACCTGACATTGAAGCTTCAATTCCTAAAATGAACAGTGTATCCGGATTCAGAATATGCAGATGGACGGGAAGCAAAAAGAACATTATATCTTCTACCGATTCTGAGAGAAAAGCCGATTGTCAAGCAACTTTACAGCTGAGGAAACCAAAGGACAAAGGTAAGAAAGTTTTGGTTACTGCTCCAATTGAAAAGGGTTGCATAGACATCGAGGTAAAAGATTTAAATATGCCAGTTCTCGTCGATACAGGTGCCACTGTTTCTTGTATAAGCTCTGCCTTCTTTAGGAAAATGAGAAGCAAGGTTCCAAACGATAAGATTTTGCGTTGCAATATCAAAATATTTGTAGCCGATGGAGGTGCACATCACTGTTATAAGAAAATTGAAATCAAGTTTAGGATAGGCGACCAACAATTCAGACACAGGTTTATTGTATTGCCAGCTTTGCATAGAAGTATGATCCTAGGTGTTGACTTCTTGAGAAAATTCCGAGCAAAGATTAAGTTTCATTCGGGTGAAAAACAGCAAATGTTCCCTATCAGAGCAACACATACGTTCATGATAGCTCCTGGAACAGAATACACAACTGTGGCTGAAATTACTTCACATACGGATATGTTAAAATCTATCGGTGTCACTGAAAATCTGCAAAGGCAGAGACCTGTATCGTTTTTAGTCAAGCATGCTTTGGTAAAGCCTTTTAGTGAAAACAAGGTATCAATTACATTATTTAATGCTTCAAAAGCCTCCTCTACTATAGAGAGAGGCACAGTATTAGGTATGTACACTCTGGCTTCTGAAGAAGATTTTCTTTCTCCTAAAGAAATTGAACAAGTGAATAATTTAAAGGCTGGGACAGCTGAAACGAGCGATAAAATTGTTGATTTCCAAATAGGTGAGGAGTTAACTGTTGAACAGAAATCCCAATTGCTGGATTTGTTGCAGGAAAATGGAAGTGCTTTTGTTGGCAAGGATAAAAAGCTTGGAATATGAATATGAACATAAGATCGAATTGAAGCCTGATTTTAACCCTGTCATGAGACAACCATATCGCATGAATCCTGTAATGTCTAAAGTAATGGAAGGAATTTTAAGGGAACAGGTCGAGCAAAATTTAATAGAGAAGTGTGTCGACCCAGTTGAATTTAGTTCCCCATGTTTTCTTGTTCAAAAACCTAATACAGCTGATTGGAAAAGGGCCTGGCGTCTTGTTATTGACTATCGTCAAGTCAATAAATCAATAAAGGACGAAATTAGGGCCTTCCCACGTGCTGACGACACTATAGAAGCAGTTGGACAAACCCAAGGAAGATATTTTTCTCGCTTAGATGCCTTTGCTGGCTTCCATCAGGTCGGTTTAAAGGATGAGAATAGATATATAACAGCTTTTAACTCTCCCCTTGGTGTCTACAGGTATAACGTTATGCCCATGGGATTAAAGACTTCTCCCAAAGCGTTTCACTCTTTAATTGAACATGTTTTACAAGCAGTTCCAAATGCTTTTTATTACGTCGACGATGTGGTAATAGCATCTTGGGATATGCATGTAAGGGACATTAAAAATGTATTTGCTGCCTTTGCCAAGACAAATATTAAATTCAAGAAGGAGAAATGCTCATTTGGTTTGACGAGGGTCCCATTTTTAGGCTTTATAGTAGACAAGGATGGAATTCACCCAGATCCAGCTAAACTGGACGCTTTACGATCCTTCCCCCGACCAAAATCGGTGAAGCAGGTACGGTCATTTGCTGGGCTTGCCAATTACTACAGGGTGTTTATACCAAATTTCAGTCAGATTATGAAGCCTTTATATGTTCTTACAAAGGCAAAAGTAAAGTTTGTATGGTCAACCGAGGCTGAAAATGCATTTAATAAAATCAGAAATGCCATTCTTGAAGATGCTGTCTTGGTATACCCAGACTATTCAAAAGAATTCATCTTGGCCTCGGATGTAAGTAACCAAAGTTTAGGGGCCTGTATTAGTCAAGCCGATATTAATGGTAATTTACGTCCCATAGCCTTTGCAGGAAGAGGCTTGACCCCTGCTGAGCAAAAGTACAGTGCAACTGAAAAAGAATTGGCTGGATTACGTTTTGCACTCTGATGACTTCCATGATGACTTTTGTGATGACTTTCTGATGACTTTTGTTTTGCACTCTGATGACTGATTATCTCGAAGGTAAACAATTGCCAAAGAATCACGAGTTGACTAGATTAATCTTAACAACTCATGATATGTTTTTCATTCAAGATGAGATTTTATGTAGGCTTCCTAAAAGGACCAAGATCACACAATTGGCTAATTGTTTCCAAATAGTAATTCCTGAGGTATTACAGAAGCCTTTGATTCGATTTGTGCATGCTAAATCATTAGCTGCACATGTGGGATATGCTAAGACCCTTTCTCTACTTCAAGCGAGGTTTTATTGGACATCGATGGCTAAGGATACTAAAATGCACGTAACTTCTTGTCACAAATGTTTGATGTCTAAAAGTGTTAAGCATCCAACCAGATTGCCCTTGAAGTTCAGAGAAATGGCGCCTGCACCCTTTAGCACGCTAATGATAGACGCGATGGGACCTTTGCCTAGAATGCAAAGGAACAATTGCTATATACAGGTGGTAACGGACCAATACTCAAAGTTTTGTTTTATCTGGCCGACTCCTGCGATTACAGCAGAGAGGGTCGCTGCCGAATTCCACAAGTTTGTAATCGCTTATGTGGGCGTTCCTAAGATTCTTAGAAGCGATAATGGTGCCTGTTATATAGGCGAAACATTCAGAGATAAATGCAGAGCTTGGGGAATTAAGCAGGTACACGGTTCGCCGTATTTAAGCCGATCACAGGGAGAGGTAGAACATCAAAATCAATCGATAATTGGTTGTCTAAGGACAATGGTCTCTAAAAGTAAAAAAGATTGGGATTTATTTTTACCCAATATTCAATTTGCATTAAACGCTTCAGATCATTACACAACTGGCATATCTCCATATTTCCTGGCCTTCGGGAAAAATCCAATAATTCCTGCAGAAGCCCCATTGCAAAATGATATCTCCCATACCCAACCGATCATCGACCAAATGTTACAAATAATGAAAACAAAAGCTGAGGCTGCTGCTATAGCAGAAAAAACCAGAAACGACAGGGAGAAAAAGATGAAAGACCGACACAATGAAAAGAGTAGGCCCCATACGTTGGATATCGGTTCAATTGTTTATGCTAAGGTCCACCGATTGTTGGTTCCAAATACAGCAATGAAACTGCAAAATCGATACGTTGGCCCATTTATCATGTGCGGTTTTCCCTCTCCTTATACAGTAAAAATAAGAAATCTTGAAACAGGAGCAGAGGTAAAAAGGCCTGTTCATGTTCAATTCATAAAGAAGTCAAGTGCTGCAGATAACAAGTTAGTTGATCTGTTGAAATGCAATATTCAGACATAAAAGAATTCCAGATTAAGTGATACATCCGCATGTAATTTATATGGCTTGTGAAAT
Source organism: Sthenelais limicola (assembly GCA_942159475.1). NCBI lineage: Eukaryota > Metazoa > Annelida > Polychaeta > Phyllodocida > Sigalionidae > Sthenelais > Sthenelais limicola. The sequence goes on along the minus strand of OW804099.1, from coordinate 116,070,751 downwards.
TCTATAAGCGGAATTAGCAGAGTTTGCTTCAAGTAAGATAGATGGTACTATTATGTAGGTCCAGTAGGATGAAACGATCTATTGTATTATGCAAGAAGAGAAGGGATATAGGTGGTGCAATGGTTCCTGGTAGACGCCCCTTTTTCTATATATGGTTAGGATTGATATTCTTCAATGAAGTCAGTCCTCAGCCTCAAGCTGCGATTGGTCAAGATTATTCAGTGCCTGAGTTGGTCATCTTATCTATGTCCAGCTAATTCAGGCCCTTCCATCCAGTGGCTGTGTACCATTGGGGACACCCAGACCGATTGTTTTATTTTTCACGTTTCGTAGCTGCCTTTATTACAATCTCAACGATAGTTCATCATGTTTCTTTCAATAATCTGGTAGGTGTCATTCGTATCTTGATTTATTTCACTTGTTATTTCACTGTTTATATGAACTGCTCTGAACGCCTGGAATTTACACATGGATATCACAGATTATTTCTTTATATGTTGAAACGTTTATATCATGCATGACTTCGATATTTGGTGGTGGTACTTAACGTAAATACTAACGTCAACCACTAAAATATTATTTTAGAAGATAGCCCTATCCATTTATAGGATATGGGTTATCTGATTAGTACACTTATGTTAGTCATATGTATATTTTTTATTTTTTTTTAGGAAAGTCTACAACGACTTCTCTTTTCTCTTTTCTCGTATTATTCAGGGTAGCCTGTCTACTCTCTTGGACGAATGCAGAATATCTGATCAAACAGAATTATGAAGTGGCATTTGGAGAAATGCACAAGCCAGTTCTGATCGATGTGGAGGAAATATATGTACATGTATCGGTGCCAACAGTAATTTTGCCCCCTAACAATACGATTTTGACACTGGAAAATCAGTACAATTTAACCTCAGAAATGAGAACAATTCAGACCAAAATTGAATTTTTGTTAACTTGTGTCTTTGACACGGCCCTAACACTATTTAACAAGATAGAAAGCATGGCTAGTTCACATGGTGGTAGGTCTAGACGAAAGGCATTATTGCAACCAGTAGGCGATTTGGTTTCTGTTGGCCAGGGTCTGGCTACTGATCCACACTTGTCAAAAGTGGAAAATAAATTGGATGCTATGATTAAAGGGTTGTCATTTGGCGACATATCAGATGTTAACAGGGATAGGATAATTTTGAGTCTGACTAAGCAGTTAAAATTATTATTTAGGCACGCCACTAAACACAACAGAGAAGTGGGAGTTTTGTTTATTAATTCGTCAAAAGAAATAACAAATCTGACAGAGCAGATAGATAACTTTGTGCAAAATTTGACTGCAGAGTTAACTAACACCATGGCATTACATGCCATGTTACATGAAACCACTCTGAATCTGTTGGTGTTAATAGAGTATATCGATACAGCTAGATCACTGATCAGAGGATTAGGCAGATTAAATCAGGGTGATTTACCCGATATTTTCCTGCCTATGGGTGGTCTGAGAGCTTTGTTGAAACCATTGTCTAAAGAGATTGCATCAAAATTTCCTTTGGCCACAATTTTGGACGATTCGTTGGACCCCTCCTACACTAAGGTGGTGGAATATCATTTCTGGAACAATTCTCTCTTGATAACAGTGCCTATTATTCTTAAATATAACGATGACTTGTGTATGGCTTACAGACCTGTGCGATTCGGTGTTCCGATCCACACTAGTTCTAATGACTCAACGGGGTATACGTTACTAGACAATGAGATGCCTTATCTATTAGGTAAATGCTCATGACTAGGGATATATTTTGAGTTAAAATCGCATGCTTATGAGCAATGTACTCAGCTGAGTCGCTCTGTGGTGTGTTTTACTCCCCCAGCGAGAATTTTAGCAAATCGCAACACCTGCTATTCAGCAATTTTCAGACATTTGGCCTGAGAAATAGGAAGATTATGTACCTTCAATACCTTGTTAACCCACAAGACACCATTTTTTCACCTGGCGATTAATAAAATCCAACATTTGGTAGTGGGCAGAGAAACAAGATCAACTCTCTCTTGCCTTCAGCGACCCAGAACAAAAGTTGCGATGAGTTTATTGGCTATTATCAAAAATCCTTGTGATTGTTCTTTAATCTCTGAATCGGTGGTAATATCTGCTCCAAGAGATGGGTGTATTCCTTGGAACGACACAAATATTTTTGTAGAATCAGGGTTTAACTTGGCTATCGCTGTAATATTTAAAATTCCATTCAAGAATTTAACTGGTGAAACGAAACATGGTTCCACAATACACATTAACCTTCCCTCTCCTTAAGACATGCATGCAGCCTTGTCACATTTACCAGCTTCCCTGATAACATCAGGAATTAAAGTAGAAAGGCTAGCGAATGAGTTACTGGTGGCGGATAAGATTGCTAATGACAGATGGGAGACTTTAAAGAAATCTATAAATACAATGTCTACTCATCCAGCCTCCATAAACTTGGCTTTAGTCATTAGCATATTGTTGACAATTTTCTCCGCTTATTTGTTCTATAGGATCCACAAATTGACCATCATATGCACATTTGTGAGGCCCATTCAGGCGTTTAAACTGAATCTCTCAGCACCAGTTTTTGAGGATATAAATCTGGGTTTCGACATACCCACCCCACAGCCAATCACAGAAGATTTGAAACCTTACTTTCCACTAAACCCTATCCATGCTATATTGAAAATTTGTGCAATAATCATTGCCTTCAAAATTGTATTATTCCTCTGGAGGCATCATCGATGCATATGTAATTACTTCCCTCGATGCCTAGTCTGTAGACGATGCACTAGATAATGGACCCAGCGTCAGATGCAATGTATGTTCTGTTGGTATCCTCCAGCACTGGCTCCTACCAGATACCATGGATGGATGATCCAAATGGGTCTAGTGTTACTATGTAAGTTTGTATAATCACCTTGTTTTGGAATCCATCGCTGTTCCAATTTATTTTATTTGTCTGAAAGATTTTTCATGTTTGTATTATGCCATTTTGTTGTTTTTTCTTGCTAAGATCGACTTGAAAGGAATTTCTCGCCTCGATGGTTCATTTTTTTTCTCAAGAATGAATATCTGGTTTTACTCGTTCGAAAGTATTTTTTTAAGCGCTTTTTCAATTGACTTTGGCACCCTGGCATTGATATTGATATATAAAATGTGTTTATGATACCCAATATTCTATGCAACCTGTCATTGGACTGTAATTGATGCTTTCTTACAGGAGTACAGCTGCCTATTTGTCAGCAAGAGAAAATGGTACTGAAGAAGAACTATTGGTGGTGCCCCATAGATCAAACGTGGAACGGATCTAAGATGACGATGAACATTTTATTAAATTTAATAATTTTAATAGGCACTTGGCTCGCCCCCATTGCCTGAGGTTTGAGTATTATACCTTTCCTCTGATATCTTTTTCATATGAACTTTTCCTGAGTTGGACTCAGTTGATAATACGTATCAATTTCACGCAGCAGACAAGCATCATTGTCTGGCATTTTTATATTGTTTATTCTTGCGAATGTATTTGTATTGTTATGTCTTTGAATTTGTATCCCAGTTGAAGAGAATTCATTCACAAGAGAATTCATTCACAAGCAGCAGACAAGCGTCATTGTCTGAAATATACCTTTCTCGCTCTGGTTAGTTGTTTTGAAATGTGTAGACTATATTTAGAACCATATACTATTAGTAGACACTTCTCTGTGTTGATACAAATCACGATTAGCTGATATATTACTCCATCGGATGTAAACATAGACACCGAGACCACAAGCTGTGGGTCATGGTCGTGTTGTGACAAGGATTGTCGCCAGACGACTGATGTTTTGTCTACGAATGATTACTAACGATAATACACATGTAATGACTGTACCGACAGAGTATTTTGTAATTCTATACGCCTATAACGAGGCATCCCAGACATTGGTGTCAGTTGCTGCCCTAGGCCATATTTACTCACGTTAATTGGACGTAGGTTTCCTTTAAGAAACGATTATTGTTGATCTGAGGAAACGAATGTATTTGAACAATTTTTCTATATATTTTTAGAAAAGAGAAATAAGGCTATGATATGTTAAGAATCTAGCATTACTTGGACTGTTTTATTCACCAGATCCTCGGGATCATCATGTAGACGCATGTATTTGTTTACTTAGGAGGCATGTAACCTCAGTGGTCTAGATGTATAGTGGACCTATATACTACCCCTAGCTATCATTATGTAACCCAGTACAGGGTATAGCTCAGCCGACGTTGATAATCTAATCTGGCTAGTAGCTTACTAGGGACCTTACTCGTGTAGTATAGACGGTGAGGGATTATCAACTGATTACTGTTGATTTTAGTTCTCGTTCACTCTTTAGGAGATATATTCTTAGTAGGTTTGTTAAAACAACAGTAAGGAGTGTTAAGCTTAGACAAATTTTTTTTAGGGTAAGGGTATTGAATATACGGATACTCTTGCTCAAAGCAATAGGACATTGCCTGTTTAGAGAAGAATGGTAAGGAATATAATTGAGCTCTTCTCAGAGTCGTAAATAGCTGCTGTGCGCGATGTGTCCAGCAGCCCGGCGACGATCCGAATGGTTAATGCGCAATTTATCCGCTACTTATACTTGGCGACGTGTATGGTCCAAAACTGACTTGACGGTGGCGCCATCTGCATTTGCTGTTTGGACTGCCCTATTGGGAATTTAACATAGAAATATTTTGCGAGGTAAAATGTCGTTTATTTGCACCATACCACTGGCATTTTAACCTTGAGATTTTTTTCCTAGCGTTTATATACATTCAGTTTGTCATTACAAGATTATTGTAGTATTAAGCATTATGCTTCCTCGTTTATCCCGAACAAATGGAATTTACCATTGATTTGTTTTTATTATTAGCATAATATATGTTAATCATTTATGTTTTTGCGAATTGGACTTCTGCTTGAGTATTTGTCTTCTACATAACATTACCCAACAGAAGTAAGAAACACTTGTGTTTGTATAATCATTTAAAAAGTGTCGGTACAGACAAGATAATTCTTTACTAGAAGACTATTTGTACCTTAATTAATGTATGTTACATGTTCATAACAACGTTGATTTTAAGGAATTGTTGAACACGTTTTCAAAATATTAATTTGTGTATTCTTTTATTTTTTTTATTATTTTTTGTTTTTAAGAATACCTTCATGTGCACATTGTAACCGCGCATATGACTTGGCTTGGATAACTAGGTAACAGCACAGCTATTCAAAAATTATTATTTTTTATTCTTTCAAAAATTCCTAAAAATTTTTTTTAGGGTACACCCTCATTTGATACTTTGTATCTGATTGAGGGCGGTGGGGGGGGCAGTATTATGTAACATTACGTAACATTGTGTAACCTCATTATCTATCTAATTATCACCTATTAATTATAATATCTCATTATTAAAATCGCTAATTATACTTAGCTATCCAGTACTGTGCAAGTCTACTTATTCATGCTAAGCCATAGGTATTACGTAAGGGCTCCGCCCCCTACTCTTTCCCACATCCTGTAGGAACATGTGTACAGATTCTAGTTCATTAAATCAGTTGCTTAGTTCTTCTCACGAAGACCACACGTTCGTTTGTATTCTTCCATCATACCAAAATATTTATACAAAATAAATCTCGAACTAACCTTGGTCCTGTCTGTGGGATCTTTCTTCACCTTGTTTCCGGCGTGAGGATTCCTCACACCTTCAACTCAGTGAAGAAATATCCCACAGACAGCACCGCGGTCAGTTCTATCTATATACACATCCTCTCATACTTTTGTTCCATGTAACAACCACTGTCTCCATGTCTTATTAATAGCTAGAATGATAAAACAGTACATACTTGTCTGTTAGTCTTATTGTCCTCCTCACGCAACATTGGGTTCACTACAATTGTTTTGTAAAGAATTGTATTCTGTAGGTTGGGATCTGACCCCGTTAGCCTCTGATCATGGTCAGACCATGCATGCCACATGTGGTATGACTAGGAGGGGGAGGATGAGCTAAGCAGAGCTGACCTCCACCCAGCTCCACATAATTACTGTATCCACTGCTCTGGTTTAATAAGAGGGAGGGGGGAAGGGGTAAGAGGGAGGGGGGCAGACACAAGCCTCTGGGATCTATGAGTAAGGTGTGGGAGGGGGGAGGCTGAGGGAAGGATCCAACCTTGCATGTGCCCAGCGCATGATCTTTGCATGATGGGGAGCAGAGGTCAGCGCATGGAGAAGCAGGATCCTCTCTCTCACCCAATTAGAGAAGGGGTAGGGTATTGGAATATTTCCTAGAGCTCATTATGTGCATTAATTAAGGGTTTGGCAGAGTATAAATAAAATGGTAGGGGAAAGCTTCAGGCACTCACTGAGTGACTCCTGGCCTGGGCTGAACCTGAAGAACGTCAACTACATCTGACTTCTTGTCTACTTCTTACAACACTGAACCTATGGGCAAATACCCTTAGATTTCTTACAGTTTATTTCAACTTACCCAAGTACTTTCATCTGCTTTGCTTTGGATAAGCCTAAGAAGAGAGACCTTGATCCAGCATCTGTGATTTTTGTTTTCTTGAAACTGTGACATAGATAGAATAAGCTTAATTCAGTACCTTTATAATTTCAGAGAAAAACACTTGACTTCCTGTTGTTTTTTTGGAGAAATTTCTAACAAATGTTGTCACGGCAAAATCCAAAGTATTTTCACTTTTATTGAAAACGGTTTGTTAACGAAGAAACAAAATCACGTAGCCCAATTGAAAAATGGAATTTTGAGATTGGCCAAGGGTAATTTCCGATTCATGATACTTATTTCCAATATTCATGGAGAAAAAATATAAACAATCTGATGGATTACAATTACTAAACAACACCTTCAGCACTGTAGCCTCTAGGATTCTATACATCCTGCTAGGGAAGTATAATATAAAGCAGAACTTACACAAGACCAGTTACTGATGTGCATTTCTCTAGACCCTCAGACAGGACTTGTACTGATGTATCATCCAGTGTAATGCCCTCCAGTCTGTAGCAACAAAATAAACTTTGACCAACTTTAACATTAGGACTAATGGATAACGTATAGAAATAGAGCTCGCCCATATCAATGAAATTTGTTACATATTGTTATATCACGACTTATTCTTATGATAGACAACATGACTCGTTCGGTGTTAGTTGTAAAGTGAGTTCTTTATTCAGTACCTTGGTGGTGCGTGCACACCTGCACCACCACACACCCGATCCTCGTACTAAGGGGGCGTGTCCGAGGGGAGGCCACTCTGCTTATCTCTATGTATGAGTGGACTCTACTGACCAGTATATTATATACATGAAATAAAATTAATACCTGTATATAACATAGTCCTCTTCTCTCCTTCCAAATCAAACGTCAGTTTGATTTCAATATCTATTCTTCTTGATACAATATTTTATTTTCTGTGCACTCTTAATCTAACTAGTTCTACTACCTTCGTAGGTTTTCTATTAAAACTTCTTATTACTAGCTCTATTTCTTTTCGTTTCTTATTTCCCTTTTATACCAGAGAATTCAATCTACTTGTAATATTCTGTACTCTTGATTTCTCCCCCTTAGCGTTCGCCGCTTTATTTATCTGGGGCAACGTTAACCAAAAATATCCTAATGGGACGTAATGAATATTACATACTGCAAACATATGGTACATATAATTAAAAGAGAAAAAAAATAATTTTTTTTTAACATTCAATACACATAATACTACGCCCGCGCCGCGCGTCGATCAACCTTCATTGCTTGTGACTATAGCACCAGGTGGCGATACTTGTCTCTTATACTTATCCGCCTACCATCAGATGGCGTAGTCGTTTTAACTATATCCGGTTCGCACATGTTTTCAGGAGTATTCTTGCTACAGCAGTCGATTAATTGTAAGTCTTTACATTGTTTATACCATTTCTATCCATGTTAATAATCATAAGACCAAATAGATGAGATCATGCTATTCATGTCAACGCTCTACACTCACGCATCCTTGTCTGCGTCTAAATGTCATCGTATTCCCAAATGCGATAAGGTGGGTGGCTTGTTGAACAAGTCACTCGTTCTGCTTCCGGTATCTTTTCGAATCATCTACTATATATATAATTGTTACTGATTACTCGGATTTATCGTATTACTTCCCCTCTCTGTCATATCCTTTGCTTATGGTTATCCATTTTCGTTATAACAAAGTCTCTTTTTAGTGTTCCCTCCTTAAGGGGCTTTCTGTGGCCATTTCACATTTCGTACGTTGGCAAAGAAGGAGCACAAGGCTTGTTGTCATCGTCCATCACCGATAAGCTGTTTAAAGACATGAGAATCAAGAAGAAAACATGGTAAGGACAGTTTCACAAAAGGTTAACACGGTATGTACAAACAAACGAAATCATTCGGAAAATTCCCCTTTTTCCAGTTAAGACGGCAATCATTATGTTAACTTATTTTATCGGCAGACGGCGCCACTCATATGCTATGTGGCTGTAATCGCTAATTTCTTTTACTAGTCTCTATTTTTCCCTAATTTATACCTACCCATCGAGTTGTAAGGTTGAAGTTTGGGATGGGTTCCACTGTACCTGTACCTTTTCGCCATTTGGGTAGGCCAGTATTAAGGCTACCGACACACAGGGGTTGTCGATCAATGCTCTCAACGCTTTTGACTCTTTTCTTGTCAATAACACCTCTTCTCTCAATCTGTATGACTTTCTAAATGCCCAGCACTTTAATTTCAATCGGCCGCCCCACGTCAGTCTTAGGCGATCTGGTCCTATGCATTTTTGTTCCACTGTGGACTGCATTAATGCTGGGGCTCTAGTATCTGACAAACAATTTACTTCTTCTATGATCTGTTGAATTCTTATTGTGCATATCTCTTCTAACCATTGAAATTTTAGGGCTACCCATGCGCTGTCTGGATTTCCTTCTTCTTCCCAGCAACAGATTTCACATCTGCAGCATTGGAAGCACTCCGCACACCTCTCTCTGATCCCTCTACAGTTTCTCCATATCCATCTCAGGAACATCAATGCCGCGATGCATGCCACTATGATGGTTGCCCAGTCAGTATGATCCATTTCTGATACATTGAACGATGGAAAGTTTATAACCTGGGCTGGTGGATCGGTGTGGTCAAGTAGGTGATCTATCTTGAAAGGTTTTAGCCTTAGTCGTGTGATATTCAGGCCTTCTGCTCTTGGTAAAACGCATAGGAATCCCATGTACCTATTTAATTTGTACATCATGAGTAAGGTTAAAGCAATACTGATGGTTGACATACTCAAAGCTATCCAGGTGGATGCTGGAATTCGGTGGAAGGTATTAAATGTTAAATGCAATTTCTTCCATTGTGACAGTACGGTGGTGTCATTTCTAAGTAGTTCTCTTGCCATATCTACCACGTTTAGTCCGTTGTCCAGTATTTCTTCTGGCATTTGACTAAAAGCTTTTCTAAGGTCACCGTCTGCTGGTAGATTCAATTTTATTAAGGTGTTATGCATTGAATCGGATCTCAAATGTCCGATATCTAGTTTGAATCTGAGTTTGAATCCAGTGGTGACTTCTACCGTGAATTCCTTATTGTCACATCCATTTAGTTTTGATGCGATAGTTGCAAATTTAAATTGTATTTCGCATCCACAGGGTAAGCTTATTATTGAAAAAATAGCTAAATTGATTGTATTGCTTGGTTGCCCTATACACGACAGCATACCGTTATACCCGCTGTTTATTAATATATGCCTATCTTTAGATATTGGTATATGAAGTGATGGTATCATCAGGTTGAGATATGTTTTAAAATGGCAGATTTTCATTATGGCTACATCGTTATTGGCGAATAATGCCACTAGACATGTCGGCACTTGTACGCTGAATTCCATTACATTTCTATTACAGTAATATATATCTTCATTATGCGGGCACACGTCTCTCATTTCTCTGTTAAGTTCTATATAAAATTGTTCGTTAGTGCTAATTCCTCTCCTTCCAGTATTGTATATCCATACTCATCCTGTTTATGTGAATGTATGGGTATTGGAAAAATAACTGGCCTGTATACTTTATATTGGTGGGGTGCGTAAGAGAATCTTATGTTGACGGTAATTTTCAGCTGTTTATCCTTTAGTTGACACTCTATTTGCCTTAGCCAGCTATTGTATGTGCCGATAGGTCTCGCATTAGGTGTTTTCTGAGCTAATCTGTTTGTCAACATCCCTACGGCTGTTTCTAAAGCTTCCTTTGTTAGGACCACCATAGGGATAAATGAAGCTTGCAAATCGTCTAGTGCATTTAACAAACTATTTGCTGCCTGCTGGTATTGAATCTGGGATTCTATATTCGCTACCTGTTCTTGAATTATTAATAGTCCCGCTATATTACCGCTGGTAAAGTTTGTGTCGCTGTCTATCTCCCCCACTAGAATTTGCAAATCATTGTCTATCTTCCCTATCTGTTCTGCACTTTGCACTACATGTTTGTTTAGGAACGATGCCACATTATGAGAGCGTTCTGCCAAATTCAGAATAATTGAATCCCTTGCTTTCGTGTTTAATACCGATGTTTTCATTGACTCTATTATTGTTGTTAAATCTGATGCTATTTCTTCCAGTTCCGGCTCTGTCGCTACCCCTATGGCTAGGTTCAACGCGTTACCTATGAACTGGAACCCTCTTCTCTTTACACGTCTCTCGGTAAAGTCACTGAGTATCGTTTTTATTCTCCAATATGTCTGATTATTTGCTTTTATCAGTATGTCCTGGAACTGTGCTAGTTCCGAATATAATTTAGAGAAATAATCCAGCTTAGGTCTTGGGCCTTTGGTTCTAATTACTGGTTGTGGTACCGTTAACGGCATGGAAATAATGATCTTTTGCGTGTTGGTCTGGGTGTTAAGCTCATTGCTATATTCTTTGAATAATACTCCGTAATTTTGTCTTAGTACTTCGCCCTGGATGGCCATTTGTGCCATGATCAACACCCTAATAGAAAAATAGAAATACAATACTATAAGTTATAGTCTACCCTATTTAAATGGATTTACTTCGTAGCTAACAACACTAAATTTTGGGGATAATCTCACTTCAAACAGTACTCTCCCATTTTATGGTTGAGTTAGATAGGAACTTGTTTTCGGAAAAACTTACCATAGGCAAATAGGTAATTTCCTCATTGTGAACGGCTATTTTCTAACTTTCCAGGTCGTGTTGCTGTGCTACTTCCAATGAAGCTGCGTACCTTTGTGAGAGCTTGGGCACCGTGGGAAAGTGTCACCCCTTGCATGAAGCAATGGTATGACCTATATAAAACCCTGCGACTTACAAGGTGAGACTTAGCCGATGAAGCTCCTCCCTTTACCCAGTTCCTAGAATAGTATCTAGCTGGGTGGGCGTTGCCGCAAGGCTCCCCCATGTGTTAGTGCTTTCACACTCCCCCAATGTCAGCAACCCTCCCCCATAGTAGTGTTTATAGCCTGTAACCAAGCGTCCTGCCAGCTGTAATTGCCAGTCCAGGATTATCCTATCGAGTCGATGACTGCAATTAGTTTGATTATGGGTGTGGGCTTAATCCTCTTACTCCCCCCGTCCTTGATGCAAATAATTATACCTGATACAGCTGTCTGAAATAGCGTAATCCATCCCCCAATCTAGCGTCCCTCTTTGTTTTAAGTGTTATCCTGCCATCTGTTTGGGCTTGTACCTTGACTTAATTACTTCGTTGATTATTCTATCAGTTTGGACGCTTTGATATCTTAATTCCCATGTGGGCTGGTTAGTCTTTTTCCCAGGTGTAAGCGTCCTTGCCACTTGTGTGATTACGATAGTTTATCCCTTAATGTTTACCTAGCATTTCCCATTCCTCTTCGGTAATCTCTAGTCCCATTTTATCAATTAATTCTTTTGATAGCTCTGGTCTTAATGGTTTCAAATGTGCTATGTGTACTGGCTTGTCTATTTGTTTGCTATCCTTTAATCTTCTTAGTTTGACCGTCGTTTTACTGAATCGTTCTAAAACTAGGTATGGTCCACTATACACACTTTGCATTTTCTTGCATGTTAATGGATCCAGTAACCTATGAATTTTAACGTATACGATCATGCCTGGTTGTATATCTGCTTGCTTTGCATGTTTGTCGTGTCTTTCTTTCATTTTTTCTTGGGTTTTTTCTAATTTTAACCCTGCCGCCTCTGCCGCTGCTTGCTGAGTTTTAGCTATCTGAGAGATTACTTCTATGACTGTCTGATTTTCCTCTGGGCCCGACATTGCTTTCTCGGGTGGGGTTCGGGCGGTTCTACCTGTGGACATTACAAATGGACTATAACCCAAACTGTAAGAATCGGTAATGTTTAGAGAAAAGACCACGCTTGGCAAAAATTTGTTCCAATTTTTCTGGTTTTCTGCCACAAATGTTTTAATGTGTTCTATCACGCTGGAGTAATTTCTCTCCACCAATCCCTGGCAGGCCAGTCTATATCTTGCCCCGAATACCTGTCTTATGCCCATTGATTTACAGAAATTCCCGAATTCCTTGCTAGCGTAACAAGAACCATTGTCTGAATGAAGGATTTCGGGCACCCCTACATTGCAAATGACTTTCTCGTAGAATTCATGCTTCAAACTAGCCGAATCGATCCATCTAGTCGGCCATGCAAAAACAAACCGCGAGAAATAGTCCACGCAGACCTGAATAAAACGATGGCCGCTTGAAGTCTGTGTTAGTGGTCCCATATTATCAATTACTAAATGAGCAAAAGGGTATGGCGCTCTATCCCTAATGGTCAAAGGGGGCTTTATGGGATTTCTCATCTTCTTGGCGCGCATGCAGTTATCACACACCGCCACGAAATCTGTCACATCTCTAGACATTCGTTTCCAAAAATATTTTGGCTGAATTAACTTTAGCATTTTAGTTGCCCCCATATGAGCCCCTATTGGTCTGTCATGTAACATAGTCATCAGGTGCTTTACATACTCTCTTGGTACGACTGTCTGTACCCTGTGTGTATCCCCCTTTATCCTTCTTGGAATTCTATACAGGATTTGTTCCTCTTCAAAAAATCTATCATTCGTCAACAGGATCTCCCTTGCCGTCTTCTCACAGTCTGGCAATATACCTGAGTTCAAATATTCCCTCATTTCTTTACAGAACTGATCTCTTTCTTGCATGTCTATCAGTTCTGATTTTTCTAGGGGTATGTCAACCACAGTATCGTTTCCATAAAAAACGTTATCCCCTGCCTCTCGTGTGAATTCGGCCCTATCCTTTTTCTCTCTCATAGCTCTCGTTTCTACTGGTTCGCAGGATACGGTTTGTGGGCTTTCTTTTCGAAGGGGTATTCTTTAACACTCAAATTCTTTATCGCCTCTCTCTGGTGGGGTTTTTTTTAGGATTGAATGGAATTTATATTTCAGGGTTGGGTAATTTTCTAAACAATCTGTTTTCCCAAAAGGCTTTACTGCATTTATTGGGTGGAACGACACATGCTTGCCTTCTGTATCTATGTGATCTGGTATTTCTGGTTCTGCCTTGTAATTTCTGCGTGAAAGACAATCCGCCACATAGTTCAATCTCCCTTTTAGATGTTCGATCTCCAAATCAAACTGGTTGAAATATTCTAAATAGCGTGCCATTCTCCCCTTAAGGTTTTGTTTGGATTTCAACGCCAGTAGGGCTGCGTGGTCGGTTTGTATTTTGAACCTAGTGCCCTGGACATAGTGTCCAAATTTCTCCAAGCCAAAACGAATCCCTGCCAATTCCTTATCCGTTGTTGAATACTTAATTTCGGCCGAATTTAGCGATCTGCCCGCAAAGGCAATTGGTCTTAATACATTCGTTTCCGTCAGTTGCGCGATGCAGGCCCCTAACGAAAAATCTGAGGCATCTGTAGTTATGACCATAGGTTTAATATAGTCTGGATAACGTAGTGTTACCTCCGTGCAGATTAGTTCTTTTATTCTCTCAAACGCCTGTTCGCATTCTTCCGACCATACAAATTTTGTCCTTGCTTTTGTTAATTTATATAAGGGCAGCATTAGCTTGCTAAAGTTAGGTATGAAGGAACGATAGTAATTTGCTAGCCCATTGAATGAGCGTAGGTCCTTTAGGTTCTTTGGTCTAGGGTGGGTTTTGATAGGGGCTACCTTTTCTGGGTCTGGAGATATTCCTTCTTTGCTAACCATGAACCCCAAGAAAGGTACTTCGGTTAATCCAAAAGAACACTTCTCCCTTTTGAACTTAATGTCTGCCTCCCTGAAAATTTCGAATAACCTCCTAAGATCCCTCACATGATTCTCCCACGATTTATTTGCTATCAAAATGTCATCTATGTAAAATATGGCCGAATCCATTTGTCCCAATAGGCTATCGACCACGCCATGAAACGCTCTGGGGCAGGTCTTTAAACCCATTGGCATTACTTTGTATACATAGTTCCCATATGGGGTGGCGAATCCCGTTAAGTATTCATTCCCTTTCTTAATCGGAATTTGGTGGAATCCAGAATGGCAGTCTAATTTTGAGAAGTAGCGACCCCCTAGCTCTCCCACTCTTTCAAGTGTTTCCTCTGCCGATGGGAATAGCTTACTTTGCTCGCGTACCTGGGTATTCAGGAACCTAAAGTCCACGACAAGACGCCATTGAGCTTTCCCTGCTTTTGTGTTGGGCTTTGCGACCAGAAACGCCGGAGACGTGAACTCTAAAATTTCGTCCGTTTTTTCTATTATGTTTTGGCTTTCTTGTTCGTCCAAGATCTTTTTCATTTCCTTTCTGACTATGGGGTTAACCCTGTACGATTTAAACTGTTTTGAGGTGTAATTTTCCTTCAGATCTATTGGGTGTTCATATTTGGTTGTTCTCCCCAATGGCTTATCTTTTCCGGTGAACATATCGTCAAACTCTCGCAACTAATCCATCACTTGTTCCCTTTGCTTACCGTTTAAAGTTTCTCCCAACTCATAGAATTCTTCCCCTGCTTTAGCGCTAGACACCTCGGCTTTAACTGAGTTTATCTCTGTTTTCAATGGTACAAAATCATTTTCGTCGTATACCGTGTATACTCCTACAATTGAACCCTTTGGTACTATGAGTTTTTCGTTAGACCCGTTGAATAAACACATTCTGACCTGATTTCTGTCTCCCTTTGGTTTTGTTAGGACCCTTTTTACCAAATACTTCACTCTATTCTTGCGTCTTAAGTTTTCAGTTACGCCTACAGTGTTGGTTAAGTCCTCATGGGAAACCACATAATTTGTGCATTCCAGTTCTGACTGGGGCCGCATCACATATCGTTTTGAAGCTCTGATTGTAAAGGTTTGTTTGTAAATATCATAATCTAGCCGGGCCTTATTTTTCTTTAGGAAATCAACTCCCAACAGTACTGAACGCTTTAGTTTGGGAACCACCACAAAGTTATTTCTGAACCTATGACCGTTTATGGTAAAAGCAATTTCAACCTTTCGCCTAGCATTTTGCGCCGAACCGTCTGCGATATATACTTTCAGATGACAATTTTGTACTCTTAGACCTTTTGAATTTTGTTTCAGTGCTTTGAAAAAGTTTCCAGAAATGAATGATAGGTTTGCACCTGTATCTATTAGAACTGGGAATTTGTATCCCTCCATTTTCCATTCAATACAGCCGTCTTTAACCTTTAGAAAAATGGGACTTTCCCTACCTGATCTCAGTTCCAGTAGACCGTCTATTTCCTGTTCGCCACTGTTCATAATCAAGTCCAATTCACTTCCTTTAGTCGTCATTATATGGCCTTCTCCCTGATAACAGTTGCTCCCATTGTTACCAGGCTCTAGTTTTCCTTATTGTTGTGAGGTGTTGAGGATCTTGTTTTTGAGCTTTTGTAGTCTCCTGAGCTACTGAAGCCTGACTTTCCTGAGTGTCTGGAGCTGTTTGAGGATGATCTTGGTCTGCTGGTTGATGAGTTCCTCGAGCTGGAGTTTCCATTCTTTCTGGATTGTGATGAGTCCTTGCTATTTCCCTCCTTTGTTGATCTCTCTCTGGATCTCGATTGTCTATAGTTTTGTGTAGGCTGGTACATCATAGGTGGATAAGGATGGTACGGCATCTGTTGGTACGGTTGGTATGGCATTGGTGGGTACCTGTCGTAAGGGTAGTAGGGCATTTGGTACTGTTGATAGTAGGGCATTTGGTAGCTCTTAGCCCTATGTTTTTCCTCCTTGCGATCTTTACTGTCTGCTCTGTTGTAATTCTTTTCCTTGCTCGATGATCTACTCTTCTGATCCTTACTATTTGATCTTGGGATATAGGGTTTCTGTTGTAGTCCCGTGGTCTCAAAAACCTCTACTCTTTTCTCTTCCTTTAGAGTCTCAATCGATACTTCTGCCTTCCTGGCCATTCTTGAAGCTTGCTTTAGAGTTTTGGGCGCATCTGCGAGAACTAATTTTCTTATTTTCTCGCTTAGACCTGTAACATACAAGTCTACCTTGCATTTCTCTGGTAAGTCTGTATTTCTAGATAGTAGTAATTTCTTCTCGTTGTCATATTCCAGCACTGTCTCTTCTGCTTTTTGGATTCTATTTGTATAATCATTAAGTCTTTCGTCGTAAGATAGCTCCTCAAACCTTTTCTCAAATGCTCTGCGGAAGGTGCCGAAGTCACAGTTCGGCATTAGTGTTTTGAACTGTTCTAAATAGGCTTCTGCCTCTCCGCTTAAATACTTGTGTAAACCTGTTACTTTGAGCTTGTCTTCTACTTTCATTGAAATAGCATAATCTTCGTATTTTTCCATGAATTTCTGAGCTGATACCAATGCTGTTGGTTTTGAGAAAATGGCTGGTGGATGTGCAAAAAGTTTTCTGGTATGTCCATCATTATCTTTCGGCACCACCGCCGCTAATTTGTAACTTACTTCGGTCAGAACCTTGCCTAGTTGGTTCCCTTGTACGTCCTGTGTTTTGGCCGTGGCATCTGCAAACTGTTTCTGAGTTATCATCATTTGTTGAATCATTTGAGTCAGACTACCTAGCACTTCATTCCTTTGTTCTTCTGCATGTGCGAATTGTTCATGTGTAGGGCCGTGGTATCCTCCCATCGCTCCCATCTCCGTATTTTCACGCTGATATCCATATTCTTGTCTTTCTCGGAGGAGTTCTTTTTCTCTTTCTTGTAGCTGCCTTCTGTCGTCGTCTATTATTCTGGCTTGGCGTTGTAGGTCTTCCCGTTGTGCTCTTTGCCATTTTTCAAAATCTTCTCTCCTTCTCTTTTCTTCTCTAATCGACTCCTCTGTTCTTTCTTTTATCTGTCTTTCCAGATCCTTCAATTTCTGTAATTCCGACATTCTCTTTGCTTTTTGTTTCCCTTCAAGGATTGCTTTCTCTTCGGCTTGTCTCCTTCTTGTCTCTTCTTGTTCTGCTCTCTCTAGCTGTGCCGCTTCTTCTTTCGCTTTAGCCATGGCCTGTGCTTCCTCGGCTCTCTTTTTCTCCCACTTTAGTTTCTCTTTCCGTTGGTATTCCTCTTGTTCTGATTGTCTCTCCTGTTCTGTCTGTTTCATTACTTCCAGTGTTTGGAGGTCATATAAGTTGTGGAATTTCTTATTGGCATTTACTAGTGATCCTTGTGAGCCTTTTGAAGAGTCGGTCTCCGATCCTATCTCGTCTTTCACTGATCGGTAATTTACAAAACTATCGTCTTGTGTTTGGTCTGGAATCACTGTTGGAGCTATACCCCCTTTCTTCAGGAATTCTCCTAATTCTTCTTTCTGTTCTTGTACTGTTTTCTGAAAGATTTTAGAAGTCAATTGCTCCTCGCTTCTTGTGCGTTGAAGGGTGGTTTCCGTTAGCGTGGGGACGCTTTCCTCGCCGGTGGTAGGCGTGGTTTGCTTGGTCCTAAAAGGTCCTAAAAGTTGTCTATAGTTAGCGCTTTTATACTTTGGATTGCTGATTCTGCCACTACGCTTTGGCAGCATATTGATCTTCAGATTACTTAGGAATCGCTTTGGGTTTCTCCACCAGATGTTATATCACAACTTATTCTTATGATAGACAACATGACTCGTTTGGTGTTAGTTGTAAAGTGAGTTCTTTATTCAGTACCTTGGTGGTGCGTGCACACCTGCACCACCACACACCCGATCCTCGTACTAAGGGGGCGTGTCCGAGGGGAGGCCACTCTGCTTATCTCTATGTATGAGTGGACTCTACTGACCAGTATATATACATAAAATAAAATTAATACCTGTATATAACAATATCAGCCATAAAAAGCACCAAATATGCTTACTTCACAAGGCAAGTCTTGTTGAGCTGTTTCAGCATGAACATGATAGCGTTGACATCTATAGCAGTGAGGAGTGTATCAGTGAGCACCAGTTCCTGTGACTCATCAAACAGATCATGAGAGACTCTCTCAGCCAGGTCTTCCCTCTGTGTCTCATACACCATCTGGATGGCCTGCAGCTTGGTCCTGGTGTCCACGCCGTCAGACATCTTCATAAAACAAATTATATATGGACCATGCATTTTTACAAAAGTGAACAAAAGTGCTTATATTATTTCTTCAGGGAATTTGGACAAAGTTAGTATTTGGGTGATGCTTAATTGCAATGTTCGAAGCAATTGTTCAAATCTTTATCACTGCCAACCTTTGCAGCATACTTCATATTGTTGGACCATATTAGGTAATTTTCGTTTTGACAATTTTGAATGCACTGAAGTATTCAATCAGCTCCAGACATTTCTCAGTATTGGTTTGATCAAATTTAGAGTTTTTACTCTCTTACTTGTTTGATCCTTTCCACAAGGTCAGATACCAGGTTGTGTTCTTCACTCCTCTGGTTACTTCCCTGGTCCATTATTCGACACAGTTCTCGTATCTCCTCACTCTTATCATCATAACACAGACCATACAGGTACTGTTGAGCCATTTGGAAACTTCCAGACGTCCACATCATCTTTGCAGTATTTCTAGCGACGACTTGGGTCTTATGAGAAAGTTCCATCATTGCCAGGAGTTCTTGGAGAGAGAGATGTACAAACTCACTGAGTGGATCACTGTTCTGATTCAGTGGGACCAATATACCACAATATTCTGCAATTTTCTCTGCAATGAAATAGGATAAATTTATCTTTTTGACAATGTTACTATTGTTGATGTTGGGGTTTTCTTTATTCGTTTTTTGATGGCTAGGAGGAAGAAGGGGAGATGATTGCTTGATCAGGGCTGGTTCGTCCCAGAATTGCGCCAGGGTAGGTTAAGTTAGGTTCAATAACATTCCAACACCATATTCTCAGGTCAGGCCCTATACGAAAACCATTTTGACGAAAAATAAACACAAGCTTAGCACTGCCACTCAAACCTCTGGTCTTGGCAAAGACTATATTCCAGAACCTCCTTTAACTCATGTTCCTCGCTTATTTCGATCTCAGCCTTTCTAAATCATTCCCAAGTTGAAAGGGAACAACTAAATATGTCAGTTAAAAAAGAAAACGAAGAACAAGATGTGGAAATACTAGTGATGTAAAAAATTAAAGTAACTCGAAAATGAGGCAAATCCATCTAATCTATAGTGTGATATTTCTACACTGCTATAGCAAAGCCATAATTCTAATAGATTAGCATCATTGTTGGTATCAATACCAATGGTGTTACATCATGTCACTGAAGTGTATACTGTATAAATGTAACACTACCTATATATTTTGTCACACCAGATTCTCTCAAATCTCTTTGTTCAAACACCAGCCTGACCCGATTATCCATCTGGTGTCTATCAACAAGTCCTTTGTAGGCAAGTTTAGCAAGTGGAGGCAGACATTCCACAGATATTTGACGTTCATTGTCCGCAGGACAGCGAGACATGTAGTGCTGAAAAGGTAGTACACAAATTGAAATCAAAGTCAATGGTATCTGAAGGTTTGTTGAAATGATATCAGTAAAATCCACAATACCAACTGGGTAGTATTTACTTTTACACCAAGTCTGAAAGAAATGTTTTGTTAGAGTATTGTATTAACAACTTCAACTAGCATTTCTCGTCCTAGGTATATGAGATCCGCTCCATCAAAATGAGTCCCATGTCGGCCAAATCGATTTTGGAGTTAGCTATTGGATGGGTAAGCAGCAGGAAAGAGCTTTCCAATGATGTATAGAGCTTAATTTTAGGCATATTAGGCATTTAGGCATATTTTAGGCATATTGGGTATAATTCTATGGTTGCGGTGAGTATTTAAGGGACGCGGTTACTGGAGGAGCCAGAAACTGAGATACAGCCTGTTTAAGTTTGGCGAGTGACCTTCGGCGCGCCATCCTTGGTTACGGGCATTTGTTATCAAGCGATTTCTATGAAATTTGGGACATACTTTACTAACTGCCATAGCCATAACATATACCAAATTCAGTTCATTTACTTAGTAACTTATCATTTTATCGCGCGATGAAAATTGGGTGAAATTTGGGCAAAATACATTTCTAGGAGAGTTTTGTGGGATTTATGTCGGACGCGTCGTCATGCAAAATGACCAGTTCATATGATTGGATTTTTCTCAGATTTGGGGCAGGTATTATAGACTGGTAGGGCCACAATATATAAAAAAATCAGTGCATTTCATTTAATATTTTTTATTTTATTACCCTGTTAACACGAGTATAATAATTCTGTACAAATTTCTTCGGTGCAGTGCTTGCAATATATACATGATAACACACCTATTCATTCTAACAAAACAAAATGTACAACAGTATTCACCAGTAATAAAATCAGTAATAAAATCAGTAATAAAATCAGTAATAAAATCAATAAAATAGCAGTCAGCCCCTACCCCTACCCCTACCCCTACCCCTACCCCTACCCCTACCCCTACCCCTACCCCTACCCCTCCCTGGCCGGCGTTGCTCAACATTTCCCCTCCCCCTCCCCCTACCTCTCTTTGCTGGAGGAGGTGCAACCTCCCCATCCGAAGAAGATTCTGAAGATTCCCTTACCCTGCCCCTTCCCCTTACTGTTCCTCTACCCCTACCCCTACCCCTACCCCTACCCCTAGCTTGAGGTTCCTCTTGAGGTTCCTCCTCCTCCTCCTCAGAAGATTCATCACCACCTAATTCTAATGATTCATCAGAAGAAGATTCCCTGTCCCTTCCCCTTCCCCTTCCCCTTCCTCTACCCCTCCCTCTTCCTCTAGCCCTTCCACTTCCCCTCCCTCTACCTCTTACTGGGGCGACTGCAGGAGCCTGTACAATGTAGCCATCCCCCCCCTCCCTGGCCCTTCTTCAGGTACAGTTGGTTTGGGGCACATAATGTCTTTGGTTTCTTCGGTACAAAAATCACGAATAGAATTAAAAAGATACCACTGTCTGTATGCAGACAGTCCAGGAGAAGGTACAATGGGTGGGTTGTCCTGAGGGACATCACCCACATCAACAGTAAGCATTTTAAAAGTACCACTATCTTCAGGGCCTACAAATGGCCTGAAAGAAATAACACCAGGTTTGTCACTAGAAAATTCAAAATGATGATACCCTTTGATACCTGGAAAAGATTTGGAGAAAGGTGACAGGAATGCCTGCCAGTCGTACAATGGAATAAAAACAGTACCCCTTTCATCACCTACAAGTTGGGCCTGGTTGACCCCCCCTGGCGTACTGCGCTGCACACTGGCTTTTAATTGCTGAAGAGAAGAAACGTTGTCCCGACGAAATTGTTTTTTCAAGAGACCAAAGCACCAGTCGGGGGCAAACTTAGTGTGCCCAGTAATCAAAAAGTTAAGTGTAATAGACCTGTGCCTTCCAGTAAGGACACGCCACATCAAATAGGCCAAAACATACCGGTTCTTGTTCTGGCCACTACAATTGTCACAGTTAAGATCTAAATCTTTCTCCCCCAGACCATAGTTTTCAAAGTAATGATTCAGATAAGAAATAACTGCATTTGACCTCTTACTGGTGCAATGGCTCTCATCTATAAGGTAGTTAACTTGTCTAGGCATTCCTTCCATGCAAATACCGAACAGGCCTACCTTCCTCGGGGTGAGAAAATAAAGGGGACCTGGTTGCATCGGGTAAGAAGGTAAATGCACTTGTTGTGCAAAGTCAAAACTGAGATGTACTCGAATGTCACATGAGCAAGGGGCATGTTTGCCAAGGGGGGGTTCACCATTGTCTCTGTACGCTTCTTTTGCATCAGCACAAAATTTCTGATAAAGAGTTCTTTCGGCGGTTACACTGTCTAAATGTTTCTGCTGTTTCTTTAACTTGGCTGCTTTCACAACATCAGGTAAATTACTACTACAGGAAATGTCTCTGTTATTACGCTGGCACTCCCAGCAGAGGTCTGTCATGGGACGACTTGTGACTATTTTAGGAAGATACTTGCGCCATAAATGACCAAAAGTGGAGTAGGCAACAGCCCTATTGCCAGTCTCTTGCATGGCTTGTGTGTAAAGACGATGAACTTCAGCTTTTGTAGAACGGCAGGGGAGAATTAAGATGTCGTCTCTGTGGTGAGAAGATACTCTGCCTGGCAAGACAAGAGCATGTATTTCGGCATAAGATGTGATGAAGTTGATAGTGTTCTTCAGGTCATCTATTGGCAAAGACCTCACAGCACGGTGACCACCACCCTGTCGTGAACGAGTGACCAGACCATCCTCAGCGAAGGATTTTAGCAAAACTGTCAGCAAGTTTTGGCTAATCCTAGAAGTGAAGGGAGAGAAAAGAAATAGAAAAAATAATTAATAATAATTTAATCGTTGACAAAGGAAGAAATTGAACATAATGCAGGATCTTAAAATGACAATACCAAAATATTGATTCTTAGCAAATAATCATGTTATTATGAATAGCTATCTAATGTTCAGTATTAATGGGCACCACAAGATTCATGATAACACTCACTTGTAAAGGAATTTAAAGGTAGCTTTGCAAATAGGCTTGTTATGCATCCTGTAGTGGCTCTTTGGGTGTTTTCTCTCTCCCTTCCACTGGCGCCCCTTCTTGGTTGGACTGCATGGATCACTGTTGTCAGTAACAGTATTGAAAACGCCAAAGAGTGCCATGTCGAGCTCATCTGAAACGACAGTATAACAATAATGTAAAAATGAATTTGTGACTGACTAATATCACCGACACCAATCTTAGTCTGAGTCCCTACAGTTATCCTACGTAATTAGTTATCCTATGTAATTGGGTAGCACGTGTCCTCATTATTTAACAAGCTACAGCTTAAAATACTGATTAAAATACTGAATGAGTATTATACAGGCATGTATGGGCAATGAGGCAATAGAGAAAAACATTATTTTGAAATTACCTCGATCGATTTGGTCATGTTCCGACCGATGAGAGATGCGCTGTTCCACAGTGAACTGGTCTATGCATGGCCCGCCGTTAAACAATCGGCAGTTACATCTGAAACGGACAAAATCCTAGATTTTAATTTGCCCATAATGACACAAACAATGTATTTTTAACCCTACATTCCACACGAGACGAGTAAGGAATCTCAGACGTCCCAAGTAAATAGCTACTCCCCAGATCTCGAGGGCCTTAAACTCCCCACGCACGAACAACACCATGCGACTTAAAACATACACCAATTAAATTTTAGAACCTCTAAATATACCCACGAGGTATCTAGCACATATAACAGCATTGGATTATAGATTTGGAATGATTTCCAGGGATGTACATAGCATAGTTTTCAGATCGCGTCCCCCAGCATGTCAACACACATGATAGAAAAGATGGCTGCAGAGCACCAACACTTACCGAAACGTGGAGCACTTTTCCCGTTCCTTGTCCACGACTGCCTGCATGTGATCAATAATAAGAATAGGTTCTGATGCTTCCTCAACTTCTTCTTCGTTCGTCTCCGGAGTTTCAGGCTGATCAGGGACGTCTGGTTCTCCATCTGAGTCCACCGTCTCTGTTTCCTTGTTGAACACAAAATACTCTTCGATGAGGTTACGCCATTCGGCATTGTCGACAACACCTCCCAAATTGGCTCGAGCGATGCCATTAAGAGCTTCTGCGACGGTGGCCTCAGCTTCCATGTTTAAATAATAAACCTTGGTCCATTTAAAACTTTGTTGGAGAGTAAAACACGTCTTGTATCGTCTGGAATCGAGGAATAACTGGTCACTTCGATTCAAATCCAAGACCACGCTAGAAGATGGCGTCAGCCGGAAGTTGATCTTTCGGAGCGGCTGGACCAATCACAGGGCTGTATCGACCCCTCGTGGGCTCCCTTGACGACCCTAGCAACCATTGTTTACGCCGAATGCACTTGGAGAGAGCTCTGTGATTGGTTTACTTACGCGGCGATTCAAAAGGGAAAAATCCCATTGGCTAGAGGAGATTCGCGGCTTTCCGAGGATACCAAATGTGCTGGGGTACCCTACAATCAAATGTCCACGGCGTACGAGTGAATTTAGTGAAAAATAGCCTTCGGCTCCTTTGTTTAAACCCATCCAACCATGTTAGGAAAATGTTTACCGGCCGTTATGAAGCGTAAATAATTGTTTTTGGTACAAAATATTTTCCAGTCTCAAACATAATAAAGATTAATATTACGGGAAAAAAAGTTTTCGACCGAAAAAGTCCTATACCACCTTTGGAGCCCTATATCTCAAAATGAAAGTTGCCGACATGGGACTCTTTTTGATGAATCGGATCACATATGGAAAAAGGGATCATAGTGATCATTACAATAGTTCACGCAAAAACAATATTAGAGATTTTTTGTCTCCAAGATCCAATTTGTCTTAGATAAAAGGGTGCAACTTACAATTGCGAAAAAGACTGCTATCCTTGTATAGGTTATCAACTGTTTGGTAGACAGATTCTCATTCTCTGACAAGACAGTGCAGAACATCATACAGCAATACGTTATTGCTGAGACAGACATGACGAGGGGGTTGCTGGTCATGGCTGTCTGTACATGGTTCATCTTCTCTGTACTGACATGGTGGGCGATGAAGTTGAGTACCATCTCCTGGGTGAGACCAACCACTTCCAACACTGGGTCACAGTTGATACACTCAAGGTCTCTGTAGGGCCTGAATAATTGTTCAGAAACAAATTAGATATACAAATGACAATTCTAGTATCTGAATATATGTCTGAATGCTACTTAAACTTGATAATGGTACAAAGGTTTAGTTAACGAATGCACTGTTGAGAGTAGCCATATGAATGATCTTTCACTCGTCATTCATGAGAATTGTTTTTAATGTTTCTGATTTACTTGTTACAACTAAGTCTTAAATATTACATAGTTAATGCTGATAAGGTAGGCCATCAAAGATTAAAAACTAGTGACCTTGATGCCAGGACAAGAACAGATTTTCCCATGACCTTGCGATTCATCAGGTTGAGGCACCACTCTATTGGTTCAGCCAAGATGTTAACAGACAGGTCCTTTACATGTCTCACACTGTCTGCCAGGCCCGGGAACTCATCAATACCGTCTGAAATTAATAATTGTACAATAAATTTAGTTTGTGTCTGCAAAATTATTTCCCGTCTATTGATGACACATTTTAAAAGGCAGGAGCAATTTTCCCTATTTTGAAATGAAATAGGAGATATGATGCTACTTTAGGATCAAGATGTAAGAAAGTCCTGATATTCAGTTATAACACCTACCCAATACCTTGCTACATGGGCCAAAGTGAAAAAGAAATGTACAAATTAGATTGTTTGCATTTGCCAGGCCATTATTTCTTTAATCGTTACTTTTTCTTATCATTCTCACTTTCAGTGAATGGGTTCGATAAAAGCTATAGGACAATATATGGTTTTGCCTATGTATTAGCAGAAAAGATCAATTCTAGAAGCCAAAGTAAGGCAAATTTGGGCAAAATGGTAAACACAAAAGCATCACTGCGATTCTCCTAAAAATAAAATGAATGAAGAGACGGTTTCTTGAATAAACATTCCTGAAACAATCACAGCTGCATAATGGTTATTTCTATGTTTTCCAACATGAAAAGTTGTCATTAAGCAGCACACAAATGTTGCTATCCCAGATTGCCTTGCTATTGTTTCACCTTTGACAAATTGTTGTTGGTATTTTTTATTATTTATTTATTAGCAATCGTCATCCTCCGAAGCTGCCTACTAACCCGGATTAGGCCTTGCATGCTGTCAGAGACAGCACTTTTTCCATTTCACACTTGAATATGACATGTCTCAGTGATAGCTTTGAGTTGATTTAAGACCAGTTGACCACATTTGCAATGATAATTATGAAATAATTCTTTCATGCAGCAACTTTGACACAGATATGAAGAAGTTTATTGATAATATCAAAAAATTAAATGGACAAGCGGGGATTTGGGAAAAAATTGCATGGGATGCTGTAGAGCCATGTACAGTCACTTGAACAGGTTGTATGTACAGCTATTGTAACAACATGCAGTTGAGCCTCCTGAACATGTGTAGCATGGTGTTCTAAAAAGGACATTCAAAAGAAAATACCTTCTGAAAGACTCTAACAGTGATGTCTATGACTAGGATTCGGAAATTTTTAAAAGATTAAACATACCCAGAAATATGAGAGTCTGTTCTTCATTCTCAAGTAGAGACTCCAAAGTGATGTCCTTGTCATTGCCTCTCAGAGTATGCACTCTGAAATGTTTGAAGAGGTATAGAAGGGAAACTGGTCTTTTATCAACAACAGCCAAGTTCCTTATGTTAAACAGATAAGCAGCTTTAAATGCCTTTCCCCATTCACTCTTAGCCCAGAGTCTCATCAACTTCTGAACCAGCGTTGATTTGCCGACGCCCGCTCGTCCCTCCAACAAAAGTGGTTTCCTCTGTCCATTAACACTTGAGGCATATTTTACATAGTCCAGGATGT
The DNA here is from genome assembly GCA_942159475.1 of Sthenelais limicola. Classification (NCBI taxonomy): domain Eukaryota; kingdom Metazoa; phylum Annelida; class Polychaeta; order Phyllodocida; family Sigalionidae; genus Sthenelais; species Sthenelais limicola. The sequence goes on along the minus strand of OW804099.1, from coordinate 116,043,892 downwards.
CTTCTATCTCTATGTTCTCAGCACCAGTTCTCTCCAGGTAATCCTGGTAGTGATCAGGCAGGGCATCATTGATCTCATTCATCCTCTCATATCCACCTCCAGTCACCAGACGGATCTTCACAAACTGTGTGTCCAGGTCAATCTTCTTATCAGGGTTTCTGTTGGTCACATGACCAATGTGCAATACAGCAGCTCTCAGTGGATCATCTACAAGATAAAGATAGAAATCACACATTGCATTTGACCAATGACCAGTGAATGAAAATGGTAATTTTGGCCTGCATTTAGTCTTAGGAATATATCTTAATAAAAAGTATATGCTCACACTCATTGCCAGGGCCTGCGGGCTGACTATAATACTTTAAAATTGTGGTATGATGAAGTTTGGGAATTATTCATGTTTTGTATTATAGGCGATAGTTTCATTATAAATACCTGAATGTTGTCCCAAAAGTGCCAGAGTCTCTTCAACATCAACATGTATGTTTCTACGCATTCTCATGGATAACTGTTGCAGAAATGTTCTCAACCTATGCCTATAGAATTTATAAAGAAATTGTAAGAAAATTATCCTATTTCTCCAAACATTTTCTCTGTGATTTATACACTTCAGATGTAACATGCAATTATATATACTATACAGGAGTATATACAACATGCATATTTATATGCAAAGGTACCCTATGGAGAATCCAGACATATAACAAACAGGTTTCTTGCACAGGCTAGAGACAAAATATTTAACTTTCCAAATATCCATATCATATATTAATCAATCAATTCATTGCTAAAGAGTTTCCATTGGGCTGAAGGTATGTACTAGTGTTAAATGAAAATCATTTTCATTTGACCCAACTTCCAAAATGCTTATAAAAAAAGTTTTTTCATATGTTTTCCTTTCAGCGACAAGGGAATATAGGAAAAGGGGTTATTTTCTACATTCTGCCAGCATATCAGTCAATAGAATCAAGCATTTAGAATTATACTTCATATATGTAAACCCGCAGATGTTATAAACACAGAGTGTCTCCAGACTGTAAAAGCAAAATCTGAATTCTGATGAATTAAATAAAAACAGCTACATTTTACATTTGTAAAGCTAAATAGCATTTTTTAAAGTATACTGGTATGTTGAAATCATGTTGTCTTTTAATTTGTAAGAACCAAACTGTATATCAGCTGTCTTTGGAGAAATTTACTAACTAGAAATATGTTTTTAAAAAAATAAGATATCCTTTTCCCACATAGACTTCCATCAGGAATTATATTAATCATAGTTTTCTAAACCAACAAAATGAGTATAGGGACATTGTGACATTTACTTTTTACCCAAGTGTCTTCTCTCTCAAGACCAAGTCTCATGGTAGGCTGTGTAGCCCATAGTTATGGACAGGGCCACTGACACTGGTACACCTTTAAAATGAGCTGTTGTAGTCCTCTGTGTATTAGGAAATATACTAACATATACTAATTCAAACATAAGAACATGAAGGGATTTCCTGAACCATATATAACAAACTGGCACATGCCTTTTTTACCTGGATAAAAATCTGTTAAAAAAAATCAATACATCAGACAAGTACAGACCAAAAGTAAAATAATAATATGAACGACCTTACCGAAAGCGAATTATCGCAAATGTTCCAACAACAAAAATCAATATAAGGAGTGTAGGCAATCCATATACCAATGCTCTGTTGATAGTACCTAAGTCAAAAATCAGGAATAATGTATTATTACAAGGAATGATTTGTTGTTTTTATGAATTGTAAATGTTTGGTCTGTCTTGTGCTTGCATAGAGTCCTGTATGATCTACAAACAGCTTTTGTTCTTCTCAATATACAATGTTAAGTAGTTTTCCATCTGGCCTAAAGCCGCATTCTAAGCATTGGCACAGTAAAAACAGACATGGAATAATAATAAGTGATTATAGCGAAGGATTCACTATGCGCGTCCTCCAAATACAAATACGGATATCCTAGAAGCCCTGGAGCAATACCTCTCCTGAGTGAGCATGAATGAAACATTCATTCAGGTTGAACAACTTAACATTTATTATGAATATCGCTTAACAATATCCTTTAAACGATATTGTTCAGGGATATTCATAATAGATGCTAAGGTAAGAAAGCTGTGATGTTGTTCCTGAATGAATGTTTCATTGATGCTCAATCGGGAGAGGTATTCAATGAAACAGGGTATGTTAGGTAAGCAGTATAGCCTTACCTTTACATTGACCATTAAGTTTCCATGCACCATCCTTGCTACAGGTAGCGTGAGGTATGGTACCTTCCCATGTGTATCCATCATCACATCTTATGGAGGCAGTATCATTGTACACATACCCAGAGCTTTCTAGACCTCCATTAGTTATAGGAGGAGATGGGTCACATGGTAGTCCTGCAAAGACAAGGAAGACATCCATGGTATTGCAATATTTAAAGTACTACTTTCATTTTTTACCTTGATAATACTGTAGTCCACATACCTTTACATTGACCATTCAGTCTCCAGGTTCCATTCTTGCTACAAGTAGCATGAGGTAAGGTTCCCTCCCAAAGGTATCCCACATCACATGTTATGTTGGCAGTATCTTTATACACATATCCAGAACCAACTATATTCCCATTCTGGCCAGGTGCTGTGTCCACACAAGGAATTTCTGCAAGAAAATGGAATAAACTACTTGTCTAATTCAATGAATTTTGGTAACACTCCTGATAGCATGGCGTCCAAACCCATAAGACGTGTAGGCTAGCTGGGAACGCGAGCGCTCCACCAGAGTACTTTCACCAATACAAACTGACTATATAACCAGCGGATTACCACGATAACCATTTTGTGATTACTGTGCCATAACCTATCAAAAGGGAAAATTACCGAAAGACGACATTTGAGTCATTACAACAGGTAAATGTCTACCACTACTCAATCATCGCCCACTGACACTGCACAGTCACCGCCGGTAAACAAACCAAAGCCTATTCCACTAGCATACAGACATTTAAACACCACACTGCTTAATATTACTCCAAATTCTCAGGGATCCTTAGACAAGTCTGATACTCAATTTAGACCTACAACCCGTAGAAATCCAGAACCAGTAACTATGCCGCAACTACCAAAATGACTCACAACAACCTACAAGGTCAAGGTCACCCTCACCAATATTACATGCACCTGAGCCATTGAACAATAGTCCAACAGCAGGACAAGCTCAAACAACCCCCAACACTTCTCACCCTCCAGAAACTCTAAATTCTATGCCCGATAAAGCATTACTGACAGCTGATGATAGTATAGTGTTTGGCACCCAAGAAGAGTCATTCATAGAACCAACCCAAGTATTATTACCCACTCTCCCAGCCCAAAGTGCTGACGTCATTGATGTCACAAAACTACCACCACAGGTAAATAAATCAGATCTCCAAGAACTTCTCGCAGGTTTCATGGAGGACATAAAAATAAATAATGCCAAAACACTAGCATTGCAATTTGAGAATCAAACAAAAACTCTACTTCAAAGTAATAATGAAGTAATTGAAAAAATTGCCCAATTTACATCTGATATAGATGCACACAAGAAATCATACGATAAAAGTCTCAAACAAGTCAATGAACGACTTGGGAAAGTTGAAGTATCTGTGAAAATACCAACACTTGCGACTGCAGTAAAAGCTCAAATCCAACCAGAGTTGGAGACAAATTTAAATACAAAAATTGAAGAATTTAAAACAGAAATGCAAACTATCATCCACGCAACAAGAAGATGACCTTCTAGCAGAAGCAATAAAAGGCACAATACAATCAGAAATTGAAGCATCTGTTACAACCCAAATATCCAATTTCAAAGAGGAGATAATGGGTTCAGTGGACGCAACCTTAAACGACGAGGCACTCCACACAGCAGACACAATAAAACCAGCTATAGAAGATAGCGTAGAAGCAAAGCTAGAAGCATTTAAATCAGAATTGACACAATCTTCTTCCCCTCCTTCACTCATGGATCAATTTCAACCCCCAGGTGTTAATGAAGTAAAACGAAGACAAGATGAATTTGATAACTTGATGGCCCAAAATACGCAAATTCAACATAAAATGCATATCCAATTAAATCAGCTTGCAGAAAAAAATAAAATCTTTGATCTCAAAACACGCAAAAACAACCTCATTTTTGACGGCATACCAGAAAACAAAAACGAAGATCCAACGCAAACCATAATCAAAATAATATCTCCAACCATTTCTGACTTTGATCATGACGATATACAACAAGCATATCTACTAGGCAAATACAATCAAAACAAAACGCGCTCAATCCTAGTCAACTTCACATTTACACAAATGAGAGACAAAATACGTCGTCTGGCACCTAATATTAAACAAAACGTAGGTCAAACGAATCTCTGGATCAACAAAGACGTGCCAGAGAAGTTGCAAAGGGACAATGCCTTGATGAGAAAGTGCGCAAACCTACTCAAAAAGGGCGACCCCGCCCACCCACCAACCATGCGGACGGGTTGTTTACTTTACGATCGTAAACAATATAAGGTCGGGGACCTTGACCTCCTGCCTGAAGGAGCTAGGCCAGAGGACACTAAAACCCAGATTTTCATATCCACGAAAGGATTGGGCTCTCAAGGAGAGCTAGTATACTTATCCAACTTTTATCAACGTAAATTTTGGTTCAATAGAAATTTGTATACATCGGTAGAGCAAGCCTTTCAACACTACAAGGCATCCTCAATTACCAGCGAGAAAAATGCGAAACTAGCAGAGGAAATAGTGCTTACAGATAACCCATACGACATAAAATCCAAGGCTGCATCAATCGAGGTAACTGATTTCTGGAGACAAGGTGAGAGACAAATATTGAAAGATATTGTAGTGGCTAAATTTACCCAACATAAAGATATTCGCGACAATTTTTTTAACTCAAAACATCAGCAATTCTATGAAATGACGCTAGATAAGAAGTGGGGAACTGGGCATCGTCTAAATGACCATGCATTTGACCCGGTAACCAGCACGCGAGGCGAGAACCAGTTTGGCAAGATCCTCGCTGAGTTGAAACTGGAACTCACCCCATAACCTGTTCTGACTAGACTTGACTCGCTTCATATACACCTTACTAGTCTGTCTCAATACTCATTATACATGTTTAAATTGCTTTTAGGAAACCTGAGAATTTACACGTGAGCTACTTGACTGAAAATTAAAACCATGACACCACGCCCAATATTTATTATCGGGGACTCGAGGGTAAGAGAGCTGAACCCCTATTTTCGCCCATACGTGCCAGACAACGTCTACAGAAGAATATGTGTATTCTCATACTCAGGAGCCTCATTGAGGCTCTCTACTCAACTGGCCCAAGATAACATATTCAGAGAAAAACCATGCCTGATTTATTATACCTCAGGCTTGTGCACTGTGACAAGGAGGGATAAAGATCTCGGCGTAGTCTGTATTGCCCACAATACCATCGCCGACTCAGTCAACTTCTATGAGACCGAGTTAGATTACGCAGATACCTATACACATGACATCCTTTACCCATTTACGGCACCAACTATCTTCTGCACCCTCACCGGGGTGGACCTCTCTTGGTTTAACACAAGGGACCCTGCCTGTCGAGAGATGACTCAACCGCAGCTCGATAATACAATCACCGTAGTTAACAGAATCATCATCAAGAAAAATAAATCCAACGGACACTTTGCCCCTCCTATCCACGATATGGTTCACCACAACTACAAGCACACAAAGAAGCACAACTACCTGAAACTCTCACTCGATGGATGTCACCTATCCAGCGAGGGATTGGACAACTGGGCGAGACTTATTGCTAAGTCAATCTCACACCAAGAAATAGGCACAAACTAAAAAACGCTAAGTGACATTCCATTCTCTACCTGACAGGTTTCAAAGAGACCTGCCAGTTACTGCCTAACATTAACTATAAGATTTGGTAAATATAGTATAGTACACTGTGTTTAACTAAAACTTACGTTCTGCTCCCTTGCCCCACCCGATGGCACGATTGAGCCTGGTATCTGGTTATTGTATTGTATGTGTTACTGTTTTATATTGTCGACTGGGCACTGTATTATGTATTACTGCAAATGACCAGATGGACTTGTTATAATAATTATTATTATTCCATGACAGTAAGGTATCATGAACTATAGCAAATGACCAACCGCCCTATTGAGTACTGATGATGTTTAAGTCGCTGAAATATGTACAGCTGACCCTTCGATAAACAATGGTTGGTTAATACATGTCAAATTACTACACAAGGTTACGATGATGCGTTCTAATTATACCTTGACATATATATGAAGTAAACTAAGCAACACATAATCAATATTTATATCTCATGCATTTAATTATCCCAAAAGGTTACGATGATACGTTCTAACTATACCTTCAATTCAATTCAATTCAATTCAAATATTCTTTTATTGTCTGATTGGTACAGAAATATGTGGTAGGCCAATTCTGGCGTGCCAGCTCTTCCTATGGATGCCACGCAACATCATTCCTTATAGGGACAATAGTAGAAAAACAGAATTACAAAGTATGATGAGATCAACGAGAGAATAACAAAGTAATCATCGTTTAAAGATGAATATAACAGCGAAGATTGGTATCTGGTCGACAAGTTTAGCAATTAGTTTAGCAAATACCAACACTTGCGACTGCAGTAAAAGCTCAAATCCAACCAGAGTTGGAGACAAATTTAAATACAAAAATTGAAGAATTTAAAACAGAAATGCAAACTATCATCCACGCAACAAGAAGATGACCTTCTAGCAGAAGCAATAAAAGGCACAATACAATCAGAAATTGAAGCATCTGTTACAACCCAAATATCCAATTTCAAAGAGGAGATAATGGGTTCAGTGGACGCAACCTTAAACGACGAGGCACTCCACACAGCAGACACAATAAAACCAGCTATAGAAGATAGCGTAGAAGCAAAGCTAGAAGCATTTAAATCAGAATTGACACAATCTTCTTCCCCTCCTTCACTCATGGATCAATTTCAACCCCCAGGTGTTAATGAAGTAAAACGAAGACAAGATGAATTTGATAACTTGATGGCCCAAAATACGCAAATTCAACATAAAATGCATATCCAATTAAATCAGCTTGCAGAAAAAAATAAAATCTTTGATCTCAAAACACGCAAAAACAACCTCATTTTTGACGGCATACCAGAAAACAAAAACGAAGATCCAACGCAAACCATAATCAAAATAATATCTCCAACCATTTCTGACTTTGATCATGACGATATACAACAAGCATATCTACTAGGCAAATACAATCAAAACAAAACGCGCTCAATCCTAGTCAACTTCACATTTACACAAATGAGAGACAAAATACGTCGTCTGGCACCTAATATTAAACAAAACGTAGGTCAAACGAATCTCTGGATCAACAAAGACGTGCCAGAGAAGTTGCAAAGGGACAATGCCTTGATGAGAAAGTGCGCAAACCTACTCAAAAAGGGCGACCCCGCCCACCCACCAACCATGCGGACGGGTTGTTTACTTTACGATCGTAAACAATATAAGGTCGGGGACCTTGACCTCCTGCCTGAAGGAGCTAGGCCAGAGGACACTAAAACCCAGATTTTCATATCCACGAAAGGATTGGGCTCTCAAGGAGAGCTAGTATACTTATCCAACTTTTATCAACGTAAATTTTGGTTCAATAGAAATTTGTATACATCGGTAGAGCAAGCCTTTCAACACTACAAGGCATCCTCAATTACCAGCGAGAAAAATGCGAAACTAGCAGAGGAAATAGTGCTTACAGATAACCCATACGACATAAAATCCAAGGCTGCATCAATCGAGGTAACTGATTTCTGGAGACAAGGTGAGAGACAAATATTGAAAGATATTGTAGTGGCTAAATTTACCCAACATAAAGATATTCGCGACAATTTTTTTAACTCAAAACATCAGCAATTCTATGAAATGACGCTAGATAAGAAGTGGGGAACTGGGCATCGTCTAAATGACCATGCATTTGACCCGGTAACCAGCACGCGAGGCGAGAACCAGTTTGGCAAGATCCTCGCTGAGTTGAAACTGGAACTCACCCCATAACCTGTTCTGACTAGACTTGACTCGCTTCATATACACCTTACTAGTCTGTCTCAATACTCATTATACATGTTTAAATTGCTTTTAGGAAACCTGAGAATTTACACGTGAGCTACTTGACTGAAAATTAAAACCATGACACCACGCCCAATATTTATTATCGGGGACTCGAGGGTAAGAGAGCTGAACCCCTATTTTCGCCCATACGTGCCAGACAACGTCTACAGAAGAATATGTGTATTCTCATACTCAGGAGCCTCATTGAGGCTCTCTACTCAACTGGCCCAAGATAACATATTCAGAGAAAAACCATGCCTGATTTATTATACCTCAGGCTTGTGCACTGTGACAAGGAGGGATAAAGATCTCGGCGTAGTCTGTATTGCCCACAATACCATCGCCGACTCAGTCAACTTCTATGAGACCGAGTTAGATTACGCAGATACCTATACACATGACATCCTTTACCCATTTACGGCACCAACTATCTTCTGCACCCTCACCGGGGTGGACCTCTCTTGGTTTAACACAAGGGACCCTGCCTGTCGAGAGATGACTCAACCGCAGCTCGATAATACAATCACCGTAGTTAACAGAATCATCATCAAGAAAAATAAATCCAACGGACACTTTGCCCCTCCTATCCACGATATGGTTCACCACAACTACAAGCACACAAAGAAGCACAACTACCTGAAACTCTCACTCGATGGATGTCACCTATCCAGCGAGGGATTGGACAACTGGGCGAGACTTATTGCTAAGTCAATCTCACACCAAGAAATAGGCACAAACTAAAAAACGCTAAGTGACATTCCATTCTCTACCTGACAGGTTTCAAAGAGACCTGCCAGTTACTGCCTAACATTAACTATAAGATTTGGTAAATATAGTATAGTACACTGTGTTTAACTAAAACTTACGTTCTGCTCCCTTGCCCCACCCGATGGCACGATTGAGCCTGGTATCTGGTTATTGTATTGTATGTGTTACTGTTTTATATTGTCGACTGGGCACTGTATTATGTATTACTGCAAATGACCAGATGGACTTGTTATAATAATTATTATTATTCCATGACAGTAAGGTATCATGAACTATAGCAAATGACCAACCGCCCTATTGAGTACTGATGATGTTTAAGTCGCTGAAATATGTACAGCTGACCCTTCGATAAACAATGGTTGGTTAATACATGTCAAATTACTACACAAGGTTACGATGATGCGTTCTAATTATACCTTGACATATATATGAAGTAAACTAAGCAACACATAATCAATATTTATATCTCATGCATTTAATTATCCCAAAAGGTTACGATGATACGTTCTAACTATACCTTCAATTCAATTCAATTCAATTCAAATATTCTTTTATTGTCTGATTGGTACAGAAATATGTGGTAGGCCAATTCTGGCGTGCCAGCTCTTCCTATGGATGCCACGCAACATCATTCCTTATAGGGACAATAGTAGAAAAACAGAATTACAAAGTATGATGAGATCAACGAGAGAATAACAAAGTAATCATCGTTTAAAGATGAATATAACAGCGAAGATTGGTATCTGGTCGACAAGTTTAGCAATTAGTTAACATTACTAAGTAGTTTTGTGACAAAGATTTCCAGTCAACAATATGTACAATAAACGGATATCTGTGTTTACTATTTGTATCACCGATGATGAAATAACGTCATAGTAAAACGACAGCTTTGTGGAGCACAGGTATCATAACTCGACAGCCTAGATTCGTATACATCAGTCATAGTTATTTGCATTTGCATTATTGCAAAAAATTCTAGTTTTAGACCATTTAACATTTTACAAAAACCTAGTCTAGTCCATTTTTTACTCGTTCGAGACTGAGTGTAAGCAGATAGTATAGAATAGAATTTATTCCGAACAACATAAGTGTTCTGCTGTGGATCGGCTGGGAGTGAGAGGAGTGTACAGAATCAATCAATTACAGTAACAGTAAGTGCCGGTTTAGATTTTTTACATCTACAAGGCAAAGGGTGAGATCAACAAAACATGTCTGTACAACAGCGGATAGCCGTAGCTAAACATGACAGCAAGATGATAAATTGTGTATGATACATGATGGCGAAGGTTGGCACAAACACGAGTAGTACAATAATTATAGAGAGTAGTGGTAGCAGCTGACTGACCAGGGTATTCAAGGTGAGTAGAAAGGATCAATGTAAGGTGAGATTTGCAGAGAGCAGCAGCAAGGGTAGCACTAAAGCAAGTGGACATACCCTGCTACTGAAAAACTCCAAAAATCAGACCCCCCATAATACATTGCAAATGTATGATCCCTATTACATGTGTTTACTTTGGGGCTAGAAGGCAATCAGTATAATTCTTGAAGGTCAAATTATTATCTATTTGATGAGCAAGTGGTTTTAAATTGTTCCACCTTGTTTGACATTTATAAATTACTGAGTTGATAACTTTATTTGATTTAGTTGAGAGGACAATTAGATTCCTTTTCCCATCAGAGTGACTCCTGGTAGGGAGGTCCCTTTGATCAAGCAAAGCAGAGTTTTGAGCCATATAGAAAGCCATGTCAAGTATGTGTTTGTCTTTTCGAAGTTGAAGGGGCCAAACATTTAAAGATTTATGTTCTTGGTCCACATTATCATATTTAGACTTATTGAAGATTATGCGGAGGGCCAAGTTTTGTTGGGATTGGAGGCGCTGTAGTAACGCTTTGGGGGCTGAATCGTGAATAAAATCACAAAAATCAAGGTTGGGGAGTATGGCCATTTTATATAAATTGTGCTTTGCTTTCTGGGTCAAGGAATTTCTGGCTCGGTATAGGAGTCTAATTTTGGAAGTGACGAGGTTGAGGGTGACGTTTACTTGGGGTTTAAAAGTCAAATGATCATCGAAGAGAAAACCAAGATATTTATATTCCTGTACTTCATCTAATTGAGAAGAGCCAAGTGTAAGAGTGAGAGAGGGGTTAGGGGTTGAGAATCATGAATGACAGGGATAAACGCCGAAAAGCCAAACTCTCTATTGAGATCCTGCTGGAGGTCACAATTAAGTGTTCTTGCATTGTCGCTATGATGAAAATTAACCGTATCATCAGCATAATGTTGAATATTTGCATTTCTTATTACGGTGTGAAGATCATTAATATAGATAGTAAATAAAATCGGGCCTAAAATTGTCCCCTGAGGTACCCCGTACGTAACTAATCCCTCCTCTGACCTCAATCCATTAACTGTTACATATTGCCTTCTATTTGTCAGGTAGTTTGAAAACCATAAGAGCTCCATGCCGGTGATTCCATAGCGTTCTAATTTATTTAAGAGTGTGGGATGGTGAACCGTATCAAATGCCTTTTTGAAATCTAAAAATATTGTTTTGTTTGTTAATTTATTATTAAGATTTGTATAGATATTATTTAAAAAATCAATTTGAGCTTGTTGTATAGAATGATTGGTTCTGAACCCATATTGGTGATTACTGAAAAGGCTATGAGACTCGAAGTAGTCTGTCAGCTGTAACTGAACAGCTTTTTCAAGTATTTTCGCCGGCATGGATATGCAGGAAATCGGCCTATAGTTATTAGAGTCGATTTTGCTGCCAGATTTGTGTAATGGTGTCACCCGGGCAAGTTTAAAAGCATCAGGTACTTTGCCCAACAGAAGAGAAACGTTCACAATGTGCGTCATCTGGCCAGTCAGCGCCAAAAGACAAGATTTGAGGATGCTAGCCGGAAGGTACTCTATTCCAGAGTTCTTCGAAGCATCAACATTGGTAATGATTGTCCTCATTTCAGAAGCAGTGATCTGAGAAAAAGCAAATGAGGGTTTATTGGTTGATTGCTCAGAAGAGGGGGGCTTATCAGCCCCTACCCCATCTAAGACTACAGGCGGCACTGGGGGGGGGAGATCTTGTTTGCTAGGCAGGGGCCAACGTTTAGAAAAAACTCATTGAAAGCGGCAGGGATTTGTGACTGATCTAGTTTTTGTCCTTCAGCTTCTAAATGTATGGTATTATTCAATTTTAATTTTCCTGGGTTAATTAATGGTCGGAGAAATTCCCAGTATTTCCGGGGGTTTTTGTCGTGGAATTCCAAGTTCAATTTGATATAGTAAGCTTTGGCAGTTTTACACTTATTATTAGCAAGATTCCTTAAAATGTTGGCTTGTTATAGAAGATTTGGATCATTTGATAGTTTGGCTTTTCTGAATAGTTTATCCCTGTCATTCATGATTTTCACCAGATCATCAGTCATCCACTTGGGCTTAATCCTGACAGATCTGAACTTCTCAATGGGACACATTCTATTGAGGTACAAGTTAATCCTGCTAAGAAGTGTGTTCCAGCAATATTCAGGGTCAGGACTTGAGAATAGAGGGCCCCAGTCTAGGTTCTTTAGTATCTCGTTTAGTATTTTCTGGTCGAGGGATTTGGTATTGCGCGCCCAGAAAGTATCTATATTATATTTATTTCGCGCCTTCTTCCTGACAAGAAAAATAGGAAAATGATCAGATATATTCACATTTATGACACCTGACAGGCTGATATGAGAGGAGGAGGAATAGAAGTGATCAATGATGGTCTCCGACTTTAGAGTGGGCGAGTGGGCTTGCTGATAAATTGATGGAGAGAGTAGTCATTCATGAGGCCTCTTATTTCAGAGGATAGGCGGGTCTGTGAATGGGCTATAGTTTTGAAATCAAGGTTAAAGTCACCCATCATAAATATTTCTTGAGAGGTTTGTAATTTTGAAAGTATGTCTCGCAGATTCTCTAGAAAAAGCTTAGTGCATCCGCTAGGGGGCCTATAGAGGTTGAGGACGATACACCTTTTATTCATACTCTTCTTTACTACCGCTATTTGGACCTCAAAGTCTTTGTTGGAGATATTGAGGTGCTCATATCTTTTGGTGTCAACCGTCAAATCATTCTTAAGATACATGCAAAGACCTCCTCCTCTTCTCCTACCAGCCCTGTCCTGTCAATATAATGAATAGCCAGGAAGGCATATAGAGTTGTTGTGCGTTCCATTACTCAACCATGTTTCGCAGAAACCAAGGACGTCAATACTGGCATCCGAGACTAAAAGCTCAACCTGGTTGAAATGGCGATACAGGCTTCTGATGTTCCAAGAAACAAACTTGACTCCCTTTGCCCTTTGCAAATCATTGAAGGAAGACAATAGCGAGCAGTTGTTCGTCTCTGGGTTCATTCAGAGTAAGAGGGCATAAGGGCCAACAACATCACACAGCGAAATAACCTCAGTATGACCGTGTACTGAATAGGAAATAAAATAAAATATGCCAGATAGAATGATGAGATGTAATGGTATCGAGAAGAAGGGCTTTCTGGTCTAGCACAGACCTTTTGAGCACTAAAGTAGTCACTCAGCAGTCTACCATAGGCCATTTGCCCCTCGTCTTACAAAGGTATCAGCATAAATTCAGAATTTGAACTGGAGTATAGATCAGAATCGATCTATAATATATATCATTGTGTTATAGCAGAGTGACCAACATGAAATTTATAAACATTGTGATGGAATTCAGTGGGTGAGATTAGAGGAGTCGAGCAACTAGGAACTAGACTAGTACAAGATCGGTCCTAGTTTCCGGTACACCCATCTCAGCCTTCCATAGCTGCTGCAATTTGTTAAACAGTATTTCAGTATTTTCATGGTGCGACATTAGTCTTAATCTTACTATGTTTCCAATAGAATAGAGTATGGTATGACTGACAACCTTGTCAGTTCTAGTATCAGTAATACAGTACAGGGATGGTAGATGCCGTCTGAGGCTAATATACAACATGGATCAATCTAAATATGTGCAGGCATACATCTATTTATGTCGCTATTGATAGAACTTGACTGCCGCCCCTGTTTGGCTATTCAGTGCACCACCCGGGCCGGTGCTGGTTTACTCACTCCAACTTCAGCCAGCACTCAACTCGGACTTACCCTCACTACACACACACACACACACTTTGTTTTTTGCTAAGACTTTACAATGGTTGGCACAGTTGTCCGCAATTGTAGGGGTTGTAAGAACAAACATGTTCACCCCTGGGGCACAAAGTGTGTTTATGTGCTGGCTGGCAAAGCCAAGCTATGGAAATGGGACAATCTGAAGATAAGTATCTTGATTTCTTACCTGCCATACCGGCGCCCAGTCCTTCGGATCAGGAGGTGGCAGGGGAAGCAGATGAGAATACCGCGGACTTACCCCCTCTCATTGTTACTAAAACGGAGCCTGTGGACGAGATTTCCGTCATGAAGAGCACTATGTCAGCTCAGCAACTGTCCATTGACTCTCTATCTAGTGATTTGAAGAGGGTTCTCAGTCTCTTGGATCCTATGGGCGGGGCTTCAGGCGGCTATGGAGGTGCCAGGCCCAAAACAAGTCATGCAGGTCTGCCTGGACCTAGTACTGCTGTCACAACCGCTTCCTTACCAGTGTCCACTACGGTGACTTCCTCTACGCCTGTACCTATCATACCTGTCAGCACTACTGTGACTTCCTCTACGCCTGTACCTATCATACCTGTCAGCACTACTCCTGTCAACACCACACAGGCGACAGGCTATTACGGGCCTCTCACTCCGGCTTACATGGGGCCTGCTCAACCAGCGGTGGGCTTTCAACACGCCCAACAGAGCTCTTTCTCGGTGGGCACTCCGGCCAATACATTCCCTCCTACTTCACTGCCTCTCAGCTCAGCGGCTGGTGCGTCTTTGGCTTATCACGGCAATATTGCTACATCTCTAGATCGCCTGTCCCTTGCTGTGGACCCCCCCGCTGCTGCTGCTAACAAAGGTATGTTGTTTAGACCAGAGTTTCATGTTCAACATATTATCGGAGGGGTCCCGCTAAAGAATCTGGATTACAAGAAGCTTAATATTGGTCAGTTGTTCCTGGGAATGTCTATGGTCGCACGCCACCTTTTGCGCTCGGGGGGTGATGTGGAAACCTATCTCCACCACATCTTTGCTTAAGGATCACTTCTGTGCCCACCCAGCCACCATGAGTTCTCCCCTGTTTCTCAAGATGGTGGGTCCTCGTCGGATGCCTATATCATACCAGGATTTGCTCCGCTTCATCAAGTTTGCTGTCTCTCTGGTTGGCCTTTCCCCAGAGGATTATGTTCCCACTCACTGAGGCGCAGTGGGGCTGCTTACTTACATTCGATAGGCACTCCTCTCATCGACATCAAGGCTGCAGGCGACTGGAAAAGCCTTTCAGTCTTGGTCTACCTCCTCACTCCCTTCAGAGACATGTGTCAGAACGCAAGGAAAGCAGCCAATCATCTGGATGTTGCCTGAGGATGTGTTATTTATTGGGTTTGGGCGACCACAACAGTTGCCAAGTTCTCTGGCCTCCCGTGTTATGTTATTAATTGTGTTGCGTTCATTACTATCAATGTGCAGGCATACATCTATTTATGTCGCTATTGATAGAACTTGACTGCCGCCCCTGTTTGGCTATTCAGTGCACCACCCGGGCCAGTGCTGGTTTACTCACTCCAACTTCAGCCAGCACTCAACTCGGACTTACCCTCACTACACACACACTTTGTTTTTTTTTTGTTTTTTTTTCTCCTTTTCTTTATTTTAATAAAGGCGACCACAACGGTTGCCAAATTCTCTGGCCTCCCGTGTTATGTTATTAATTGTGTTGCGTTCATTACTATCAATATCATCTCATCTGAGGCTAACAAAATATAACACAGTATAGAGTAGGTAAGGCGAAAATACCATACAAATACCAGAGTTAGGTGTTATAGCCAAAGGAACTGGTATATATACAGACCTTATCATATAAATTAACACAGTATAGAGTAGGTATGGTGTAAATACCATGCAAATACCCAAGTTAGGTGTTATAGTTAAAGGAACTGGTATATATATAAAACGTTATCAGACAGACTGAGGTAACTTCTATACATTCATGGAAGAGTATTAGCCTGGCGATAATTACATATCATGGTCAGACGACAGAATTCTCAATGTTGACTTGGTTGACGATTTACTAGCAACTTTCAATATCGACAATTTAATGTACCATACAATGACAATGAATTAGATAAATGCACTTCATATTACCAAGGACAATTTCTATTCTTAATTTCTATTCTTTAGTAAAGGCCATGTGTTTATGGAGAGTGAGATAGAGGGATGTTTGTGTGTCTGAGGGAGGACCATCATGGTAACAGGAAATCTGTAGAGCACTAAGACAAGTGACTCTGACTATTTCTGTTAGATGAAGAACACTGAACACATTATAGAGTATTTTGTAGAACATGCGTGAGGGAGGGAAGGGGGTGAATATTATGAAACGTGCAACAAATTCTTGAGCACTAATTATACCGAACATCTGGACATGGAGATTGCGATAGTAAATTGATTGATTATTAATTTCTGTTTTCAAGAGCATATTGTTATTACCAATTACATCTGTTATTACACAGGGAATTAAATTGTCAGTTAGTCATTTAGTAGCAGATTTTTGGTGAAGGCGCAGTATATGTTTTTTGCCCAGTAGTTCTGCAAATCGGAAGTCAAATGACAGCCGTCTACTGAGAGGGTAGTGTAATTATGAGTATACGCTTTGCTGTTAGGGTGATAGCGATGGGTACGCCTTTGGGTCCAGGGGGTGTTCTCATGATTTCTTATGTTAAAGTTCTTGACAATGTTCACAGCAAGTTCTACTTGAGAGTTCAATGAGCCTTGGTTGGGATCTATTGGTACATCTTCAATACTCATAGTCCCTCGTCGTATTTCTCTTCTTGAATTAAACTGGCCAATGTTCATACCTGTGATGACGTTGGTATGTCTCGGCGAGTGCGCTTGGATATAGTCGTGGGAATTTTGGAGATCCCTTACCAGATGATGTTCCATTCCTTCATCTGTTGGGTGTCGTAGCGATACCTTTCCTGTTATACGATCCTTGATCGTCAAGTTACACAGGCCGGATACTATGAAGACTTGCGTTGGCGTTGGAGCAAACCTGTGCATCTTCCCAGTCGCAAACTGGGCCGACTGCAGTATCGTTGAGCCTGGCTTGGAGGAGATAACAACTTGCGTATCGTCGTCTACCAGTCGACGAAGGGAGGGGCCAAGCGTGCCCGCCCTCGAATCACCTATCACCATGATCGAGTGCATGTTGTTATGGGCGATAATACGGAGGCAGCTATACAATGTAAGATTATGAGGTGGATTGAGGAGTGTCAACTGCTACAACTGCAATGATAGTTTATAAGGGGCCTATGGATTTCTTTAGCTTACTCAGAATGGCTCCACAGATGTTTTTACCGGTAAGTTCCGACGATTTTAGGGTTGATCTTCGCCCTGACCTGTCAAGGATTCGTGGTAAGTTGGTGCCGGATGCCCACTTCCGGTCGGACGTCATCTCGTAGAGATTCTGATAAGGTAAGTCAGAAAGTTTCTTTCTTAAATCCTTATTTTGGTCAAATTTCTTCCCAATTAGTTCTTCCAGGATTCCCTCCTCTGCTTTGATCCATTCGGGAGTTGATTTTAGTTTTTGTCGCGCCAGTCTCTTTACGTTGTAAGGGTTCGGCCTTAGTCGGAGGTCATCGGAAATTTCCGGGTGACCTAGAAACGTGGCCTTGCTGCACTGGAAAGCATGTTCCACAGACTTAAACACGTTGCCATCGTGTGTTATTTCGGCTGGATAAAAGTTGGAAAGGAAGCAATGGTTGCTTTTGAAACCAAGCCCCTGTCCAGCATCAATTTCCACCGTACGGGCATTCTCCGGTTTACAGTCCTCAGGAAGATTATTGAGGTCACGCATGGTATAGGCTTGCGGATCTGGGTCATAGACTACCAGATGGCTGCCTCTATGTTCGGACTTGATTTTCTTCAGTTGCAGCAGAGTGTGGCAATCCTTCAGAAGATTGAATTTGTGGGATGGGACTTGCAAGCCTTGCTGGTTAATTTCCAGCTCAGCAAAAGGAATGTCAGATAGACGGATGGTTGGAACATTCTCTGCAATGGCAGATATCATCTTGGCCGAGTTGGCACTTACGAACACTGACCTCGTGACTTGGAATTTGGGTAGGCCAATCCTATAAACAGCCACTAAGTCTCGGTTATCAAAGTTGGGGTCAAGTAATTTGCAGATCGTTTTAACAGTGTCAATTATATCATCTTCCTCTAGCTCAGCAATATTATCAAGGATTATAACTCTACGGCCTTTTGATGGAGCAGGTCGGCTACGACGAGGCAGGGGTTTTGTTGGCGGACCCCGATGCTGTGGAGGCGGCCCGCCTTGCCATCCACAAGGCGGCCCAGCTTGCCATGGTCTGCGCGGTGGTGGCGGGGGTGGACCTAGTCTAGCCATTGACGGTCCCATCTGAGGATGCCATGGATTTCTGGGGAAATCATGTATCGATTCCCTGTGCATGCTATCAATCTTAAAGTTAGTAAATTCCTTTAATTCGTCTATGGAGGAAGCTAATTTTCCCACATCATCCGCACTACTCTTGGTAAGTGCCTGTAACTCAGACCTCAACGTGTCGGCTGACAGCAACTCCTCCGAGGAGCGCACCATCGAGTTGACAGTCTCCTCTAACTTCGAGATACGAACATCAAGAGAAGTGGAAAGGTTGGTGATGTCGTTTTGGATTTTAGCAATTCCTGTGTTTAATGAGGCAACAGATGAATCAAGGGTTTGCTGAGCATTGGATAGTTTCGACTCGATGACAGTGGTGAGCATAGGTGTCAGTCTATTACAAATGGCCGCGGGTAGGCTGTCATGTTCGTGACTCGGGTCGCTGTCAATACTTGAACTGTCATGTTTGTGACTCGACTCATTGTCAATAATTAAACTGGAGTGATCATCGATTACTGGTTCATTCGTGGAGACTTTTTGATGATCTGCATCATCACTAGGGCTAGACCCAACTGTAGATACAACTGGTGATTTGTGTGCTAGCAAAGTTTCATCATTATTATTGACTGTCAATGTTGACGAGATGGACTCGGATCCATGCACATTTGGATAACCCTCGTTGCTACTTATCTCATCGTTCGGTACCAAATGACTCTGATCCCCTAGTGATTTGAAAGAATCGTGATGACTA
This sequence comes from Sthenelais limicola, assembly GCA_942159475.1. Classification (NCBI taxonomy): domain Eukaryota; kingdom Metazoa; phylum Annelida; class Polychaeta; order Phyllodocida; family Sigalionidae; genus Sthenelais; species Sthenelais limicola. The sequence continues at coordinate 116,024,667 of OW804099.1, read as the reverse complement.
TTGGACTTATCAGGGTCAGCCAGGACAGGAGGTAAGTCAGATTCACCTGTATCTAGAATTCCCTGTAGAGGTGTAATATTGAAGGCTACTTCAAGATCAGAAGAGTTATGTGGCTGGCGGCTGATACTACCATTAAGCTCACCGTAGCCCGTGCGCGGCGTGGAGGTTAAAGCATATTCTTCAGAGCCAGAATTTAATCCAAGTAGTCCTGAGATCATACTCGACACCGAGTTGCTCTGAGACATGATCAATTAATTGTCATTAATTACTATCGAATTTGTAGCTTTGTTAGTCAGTAGATAGGAATTTGGTATCAGGTCACAGTGGGCGATAATATGTCAAGGACAGCTGCAGTCAGTTGTCGACCATTCACGTCGCGTAAGTCTGAGCTGTCAGATTTTAAAATTAAGTGTTCTTACTGTATAATGCCGTTGCAGAGAGAATGTTCAGATTATATTAATCCATAGGCCTATATTCTTCAATCGGTCAGTTTCGGTAATGTGTGGATGTCATTAACCCTCACTATTTGCTGTAATTAGTGGAGAGATAGCGTGAGCGACATGTTGACGTCGCGCACTTCCTTCCCTTCCTATTGTACCTTGACCTAAGCGAATGAGGTTATGTGCTAACAAACTTTAAACCAAATATGAAATCAGCAATACTGCTGAACAACTAACATTATCCTAAACTACTACATGTGTTAACAGGCCCTGGAGGCCAACCGACAAATTGATAGTACCTTATGTTTATGTTTAGGGTAACAATTTACAATTCAAGGTTACACTGATTTGAGTCAAGGCTATGGTGATACGTTCTAACTATATCTCGACATAATCATAAATTAGTTAAGATGTTGAAAGCTATCACTACCATATTATAGCATTTGATTGATAATACAAATATTTACTCATATCCATGTACTTCTCAGGGTTACTATGATAGGTTCGAATCATACCTTGATATGATCATAAATATAAGCTATCAACGAATATTTATCCATGTCCATGTACTTCTCAAGGTTACAATGTTACTAATTATTCCTTGATATGACCATAACTACAAGTTATCTAGTTAAGTAGCCAAATGGCCATTACTATAGGTGAAGGTTTGATTGTAGTATACAACATTCACTCTATATTTATTATACCTTACAAGGTTACGATGACTAGTTCTAATTACACCTTGACTTACCTCCAGAGCACCAAAGCTCTAATGAGGATTATTTGATTTGTTTGACATTATCTAATATCTACACATGCCCATGTACATCTCAAGGTTACGATGATACGTTCTAAATATACCTTGAAATGATTATAGTTATAAGTCAATTCAGTTGCCAAAAGGCTATCATTATTGTACTACGTTACATGTCCAGTTGGCCCTAGAGCTCTAGTTGACATAAGTACCGATGCCTAATTAGTTGCAATCAATCATGATATGATTAAAATGTTCTTGATCATAAACTTACATGTTTTACACTTTTATTTATAATGGATTGAAATTACAGAACTCAGTCCCCAATCAAAAGGTGTAATGGGTATTTAAAAACAAAAACAGTTCTAGTCGTGAAAGGGCCCTGGTGGAGCGTAGTTCCCTCTCATCTCGCTCGTGAGTTATACGAGCGGGTCTAAAGCCACAAGAAATTAAAAATGAAATATTTGAACTCAGTAACTCAGACGAGTTTAATAATATCAAAGGACTAAAAATCCTCACTCTGAATATTAGAAGTTTATTGAACAAAGCTAGTGAACTAGATGCCATATCACAGAAACTTCATTTAGATTTACTATGTATAAATGAAACCTGGTTGAATGAAAAGGTATACGACAAACTAATTAGAATAGAAGGTTACAAAATCTATAGAGCGGATCGAAAAACAGAGAAAAAAACAGGGGGAGGACTAGCAATCTATGTAAAAAATAACCTGGAGGTAGAACTGGGCGAGACGAACTCCAAAGAAATTCAATAGACATAGAAATTCAAACACTATCGGTTAGGTTGAACCCGTTTAAGGCATATACAATAATTAATAAATATCACCCACCTAGCGGTGATCTATATAATGCAATCAAATCAATCAAAGAAGTACTAGACTTAAGTGGTGATAACAATGACATAATGCTACTAGGAGACTTTAATGTTAATTATGCAAAACCTTCGCGAGCAAAAACTCAGCTACAGTCATGCCTCCTTGAGGCAACTTATAAGCCTTCCAACTAGAGTAATGGCCACTACAGAAACAACAATCGACTTAATTTACACAAACTCAACTATTATACAAAAAGCTGGTGTTTTAAATATAAACATAAGTGACCACAAACCAACCTATCTAATTCTAAAAAAGAGTAAGGAATACTATCAGAAAATTAGTTTTACTTGTCTGTCTCATAAAAACTACTCGCAAGAATTATTCACCAATAAATTACACAACGAAGACTGGAATGAACTCCAGGATACTCGTAGTACAGATCGATACTGGGATATAATGCTATCTAAAATAACCAAAGTTTTAGACCAACTATGCCCAACCAAAACTATGAAAAATGTTAAAGCTAGGAAACAATGGATCAATGGAGATATGCTTTCACAAATGAAACTCTGTGATAAACTATTTAAAGTTGCAAAACACCACAAAGATCCAATAATGCTTGAACAGGCAAAGAAACTGAAACATAAGATAAATCATCAAATCAGGAACTTGAAAAACAACTATTATAAGAGAAAATTTAGAATCAAACGCACACGAACCAAAGAAATTTCGGCAAATCCTCAGCCCCCTTATCGACAATAAGCAGTCAAAGAAAGATACAATAATAAAATTAAACGAAAATGATATTGAAATAGACGAAAAGGCCATCCCAGACCATTTTAACAATTATTTTGCCTCGATAGGAAATAATTTAGCAAATGAAATACCCTCATTATCCCCAGATCAAGAATCAACACTCTTATCAAATGAAGCTCCTCCAACAATTCACAAATTTAAGTATAAACATGTGACAATAAGAGATCTGGAAATCATAATTAAGCAAATTCCTACCTCAAAGTCATCAGGTATAGATAATATTCCGGCTGGATTATTAAAAACAGCATTATTAGCCTTACTACCACAACTGAAAAGATTAATAGATCTCACGTATGAAACCTCCAACATCCCTGTTTCATGGAAACTACCATCCAATATCATCAATAAAACTACCAGCTAAAGTAATGGAAAAAGTATTCCATGCACAGTTATCCGAACACCTATATGATTACAATTTGTTATATGATAAACAGTATGGATTTCGAAACGGTAGATCCACGCAAGATGCCCTCATTTCATTCATGTCACAAGTTTACCAAGACTTAAACGAGGGAAGAATTGTGAGAGCTGCCTATCTCGACCTGAGGAAGGCGTTCGACACAGTCAATCATAATAGATTAATAGCAAAACTCAAAACTTTTGGCATACAGGACAAAGAACTATTGTGGTTTAAAAATTATCTCTCAAATCGTACTCAGCATGTAATAGCAAACAAAATTCATTCAACAGAGCTCCCCGTTACCTGCAGAGTTCCCCAGGGAACAACCCTGGGTCCGGTCTTATTCAACCTGTATATAAACGACCTCCCAAACCATATATCGAAATCCACTATCCAGATGTTTGCTGACGATACGATCATTTATTCAACAGACATAGATATGGAGGCAACGACTTCAAAACTACAAACAGATCTTAATTTTTTAACTAACTGGTGCAAGCTAAATAAAATTTCATTGAACTATAACAAGTCAAAAGTGCAGACTGTGTTTGGATGCCCATCCCTCGGGTCGAGGTGGGAAGCTCAAAAAACCAGGGAAGAAAACCCTCATGAAGTGATGTTAGGTGGGGTGACGTTGGATGATGTGGTCTCATACAAATACCTTGGTACAATAATTGATTCTTCACTAAAATTTAAAGAACAAATATCCAAATTTACAAACTTTATGAGTTACAAAACTTGGCAATTTTCGAAACTAAAAGATAAACTCCCAATAAACACATTACTCATGATATACAAAGTAATGGTTTTACCGGTTATAGACCAAGCAGATGTTTTTCTTGAGGCCCATGCTTCCACCCCACTCCATAGACTCCAGATATTACAAAATAAGATTCTAAGAATTATATATAGATTACAAACGAGAGACAGTGTAAAGGACTTGCACATTGAAAAGAAGCTCCTCCCTCTGGCGTACCGTCGTATATTGCACCTATTACAGGCAGGCCACCGTCTAGCTCAAGACCCCCGAAAAATATTGACATGAGATTAATAAACACAAGAAATTTTGAACAAGGCAGAACAATTTTAAAACAAATAATACCTAAATGGTGGCTCACCGAATAATAGATGCAAAAACCTTCAAAAATCAAGCCAGATCTACTTATATGTGGCAAGATATGTACTTCAAAACTTAAAAAGATTAGCACAAGAAAATCAATAATTTATTTAGACAAATGTTATAATATACTGAGTTTATATAGAAAAGGACAAATGTAATTATAACCATGTTATGCACTCCTGAAAAGTCATTAGAAATATTTAATAATCAGCAGAGACCCGACTACAGTCAATGATTGTAGCGGGATTGTCCTCTGTTTAGAATGTTGTAACAAGACTGTGGGATCAGAATACCTCCCATTATGCCGGAGACTTCCCAGATTCGCAGTCAAGTACTGAATAAACGTATTTCAATTTAATTCAATTCAATGCAACACTGTAACAGTAGTGCATATCCAACACACAGCCTATGTCCCTCTGTTGGATATGAAATAAAATTAACTTAACACAGGAATTATTAAATGACACTAATAGTTCTTAACCTTTCGTCCAGTTCTATTAATGATAGAAATGGTTAACTCCATAAAAAAGCCCTTACTTGTGCATGCTCCTCTGGTACCACTCCACAACCCATCCTCACCACAGACTAAGGAGGTTCCATTATACACGTATCCAGCAGGACATTTCACCTCCACCACATCCCCATACACTGATGGAAGTAGTTCTCCAGTTGTTAGACTGTCTCCATGCACACGGTGTTCTAGCATCCAGACCATATCTATCCCTTGCCACTCTGTCAAGGGAAGTTGATAACATACTTAAAAATGAACTCGGTTCTGATAAAAAAAAATATATCATATACATTATATGTAACATCTTCAGGATATTAGAGCCAGTTTCATACTTAGTTGTCATGTTAATTCCCACAATGCTCTTATCCCTATTGAGTAAAGAAATTAGTTTTAAGTCCATTAGGTCTTTATGAAGCAAGGTGTTTTAGAGAAATGTGTGGAAAAGGGAAATGTACCTGCCATCTTGTCTACTACATCATCAAAGGGTTGACAAACTGCAACTGAATGATATAAAGAGAAGGTCATCAGTTGATCACATGGAGGTAAGACCAATGCCTTTGGTAAGGAAAGAACAGTAAGAAGCTCTCTCCTTTCCCAGATGAATATACTCATACGGTTCTCATACGGTCTGTTGCACTAGCTTTATGATATTGTAAAATTGACAAGCCTAAATTGTCTAATTTTGAGTTAAAGTTGTCTCATTCAGCCATACATTCATCGCGCCCCTACTGGCCAGAAGGCTACCTACACTTTCTTACCGCGACAACGCTCGCGGATTTCTTATCATCCCAAAGTCCAAAGGTACAGGTGAGGTCCAGGTCTGACCATTATCTCAAAGTCGATCACATGGGAAAGGAGGGGAGGGGCTGACCGCCAGGTCAGGGGAGGGGGGGAATACTGATTAAAGAGTGGGAGGGAGAGGGGAGGGGAGATAACCCCGTGACCTGGTCACCACCCAAAGAGATTGGTCAGAGTGGCAGTGGTCACTCTGAGCCTCGTTTTAATAATTTGTCTGTCATTGTTATCCTGTGGCTGATTGGATCTCTAATCTAACCTGTCAATTAATTGGACCAACGAGACCTAAGCCAATCAGCGCAGGACCAGTGTATTCGTTCTAATCTGTCTAGTATAAGAATAAACAGCAGCATTAGTTTGACCTCTTCTAAGGATCCTACTGATTTGAAGCATACATCTCTGTGTGTTGCGTTGATTAATTTCTCGCCCAACTACTTACCCTGAATTATTACGAAGAATGGCCCGCATTTCTTCAATATATATGTAGTGGAATCGCCATTGACAAAGGCAGCCTTTCATATACTACTGCCATATTTGTAAGGGTGTACATGTATGTGTGCACTTTCATTTTTATTTAGTCAATGCCATGAACTTAGGTTGTAACCAGCTTAGGCACAGACTAATGTGGCTAGAAAATGATTTTCGTTGCACCCAACAGGGGACAAAGTAAACTTTGCTGATTTATATGTAAGAGAAACCTGCTCAATCGAAAATCAATGTTCCCACCTTGCAAGCTATATGTAATGTATCACTATGTGGTGTCCTAAGGATCGTGATGCAGAGGTTATCTGTACCAGATGCTAGTGGTTTGGCTCCAGTCCGTGGACTCAGAATGACCCGGTCAGAGTGTATGAAAGCTAGAGGGCGTTGCCATCTCATACCCTACATTTTTTGGATTTTATTGTGTGTATTTCACGTGTTCACTGTATGTCAACACACCTATGAATATCTATTTTATTATAGCTCTTATCGATCTAGCCTGTGTGAAGTGTGGCCGATTGTTCTCATGCCACAATTGTCCCTGGCGCGGAGGTAAAGGAATTAAAGTTGAAAGCTAGCAAGGACTAAAAGGATCTGAGTTTGTGTTGTGTTGCGTGAAGTTTTCCCGATTTCGTTGCGAGACACTACAACTATGTAATTTAAATAGTGAAAAACAATATATTTGATGTACTCATACTATGACTAAACTGTGGTAAGTTTACATTGATCAGCATGAAATAGATGCATACTTCATTTACCTTAATAGAAAAAAAATAAATGAAAATATTTAAACAAAGTATCTTTGCAAAATTTGTATATCCCCATGCCAGTCAAAATGTAATAGAATCATGTGAAATACTATCCACAGAAGGTCTACTATGCATACAACTCTTAAGATAATAAGTAAAAAGGCTTTTAATTATAAGTGGTTCAGTTCATATCAGGTGACTGAGAAATAGTGACAGCTGTATGAACTGGAAGTACAAATGCCCTGCAATGCCATGACATGGCATTATTGAGTTATATATTCTGCATTATCTTGGAAATAAAATGATTTAACAAGAAGCTTCTGATGTAGGAGATATTCATAATTCTACGATATTTAAATTTTATAAAACAAGTATGGAAATAAAACGTAGAAATCGAAATTGAAGTTTTTAAAAACTGAAATAGATAAAATGAGGCATCTATAATATATTAATATATGATGAATGTATTACAAATGTGTATTCTTAAAAGGAATCGCCACCTTTACTTAGCATTTCATTTGTTAAGTTCTTGGACAAAATTTTATTTTTATTGCAACTTTTTGGCTAAAAAAATGGTCAAAAACAAAGGGCGCCTACATCGGGGTGGTAAAGTCTAAACAAAATAAAAACAATTAACTCACAATGGGGATAATATGCATATAAAGCAAAGTAATATTTATAAAAGTAAACAAATAACATAGGCATAAAAAATAAAGTTAGAATTTAAAATTGATGCTCCCAAAAGACTCCCTAAGTACCCAATCGATTCAATATAGATTATTTCATCGAACAATTTGTTGTAATAATTATCTCCACATGATGAAAATCTGAGATGATCCATTCTGTTCATTCCTGTTCTAAAATAGGCATATATGCCTATGTACACCCCAAAAGTTTACATTTCCTCACACGTATTACAGGGGTAGTCAGTCAGGAGTAACACATATGTTAAATCAACGACTTCAAATAACATCTGATGGACTTGTGTTAATTTGAGAATTTTGTCACTTACTCACCAAACTAGAATTATAGATAATATAAACGCAAAATGATATTTAGCGACTGTAAAAATAATAAATTGCCCTAAAGGGTCTGCTAACGTCTCTGCAAAAATAGATAAAAACTTCTCCAGCCCCAGAAGGCTTGCAAATTGAGTTATTGAATTATGTTGCTATGCACATGGCATGTAACCTTCTTTCAAACTCCCTTAAAAAGGCCTCCTGTACTACATTATTGCTACCGAATAACTTCTGCCTATGTATGTAGGATTTGGCTACTAGCACAATGAAATTAAGCTGGCATTTTCTCTCTATCCCCAGGCGTATGTCCTTGGCGGATAGGGCGTTAGATAAAATATTATTAAATTCCGTTGTGTTATAAGGCCATGCAGTTAGATCTCCCCAGAAAATATTGACCTGCTTGTATTCTACAAAGAAAGTCACAAGTCTCTAAGTCACAATAGTCGCATGAAGAATGAAGAGGTTATTTATTATTACTGCACATGTTTCTGTGTATACTTTTATACTGATCTTATGTGTTTTTTTTAATTATATATCAAATGGGCAACCCTGATCAGAGGAGATTAATTCTTTTCATCAATAGTTTTCCTGTTCATTGTGTGGTTTTAGATATGAGAAAAATACAGGAGGTCCACGTGAGTTCAGCATAGGCTTTTGAGTTGGAAACGGGAGGACGGGAGGAATTGAAAAAATTGATACAAAAAAAAAAGGGAAGATCTCCCGCCAAGGCGGGAGATTTGGTTGGTCTGTACTAAGTTTTCCCAGATATGATTCTTAAAACATAAGCGAAACAAAAGACTCCTATCTCTGCGTAATGGGAACAAGCATATAGGCCTACCATTATGTGTAGGGAGTTGGGGGGCCGGACTTGTTAGGTTTAAGATCGTTGCCGTGGCCAGTGACTGACTGCATGGCCAGCAAATGACTGGCCTGCAAAATGTAAACAAACTTTTCTGGAACATGTTCTGGTGTTGTTCAGTAACTCTGCTCCTGTCAGTCGAGCTCAATCCATTTTCCTCCAAACTAAACTTAAAGTGGGGTATCAATTACCATGATAAGTTATACTGACAAGTTGTACCGATATTGTGCACGTCAACCATGTATGACGGCCGATATCACAACAGTTATTTTATGGTTGTGGTATATCCATTACCATGATGAATGGGGCACGTCAATGGCCAAGATGACAGCTAGTCTCGATCAAAAATGGCACCAAATTCTTTTCAAATTGCACCAAAAATCATGATATATTATATTGGAAATCATAGTGAACTAAATCAAAGTAATTGGTTTTACTAATGAAACCTTGAAGTCTGTAAGTGGAGATTGTTAATGATTTAGACTGTACCTAAATTAGTTGCAGCCCCTGGACCTTTCAAGGTACAGACAAAATACGGCCAGTGATATTCATTCTGACCATTTGGGGTTAAAGTATTGACTAGCAATGGAGACAATTTAGACAAGAATGAGAAAATAATGATTCTCACTTACAAGCTAATGCGGTATGCAAATATATCGCACTGAAAGGATAATTTGTTTTACGAAAGAATATTCTTCAATTACCACTTCATTGATTTTCAATTGATGTATTATTTTTAATATTGAGGAAGACCTACTGTCACATTGTCCTGTTCTGCCTGACCATGTGCCATCAGCCTGGCATGTTCTCATGTGTGGACCAGTGGACCTGAAGCCTTTCTCACATGTGATGGTGATATTCTCCCCATAGTCAGCCTCAGTAATGTTGGGTGTAAGTAGGGCTCTGCTTATTCCACCCACAGAACACCTGATGCTGTCCTTCTCTGAAAAGGCAATCATTAATAATTGGAGTATAAATACAATAAGAATCCTTAAGGTGCGATGCAATGATTCTGATGATGGGAAGGGGTAAACACAAGTCGCCACAGAAGCTTTTTCAATACCATTATCAATCTGGAACTGACCATGTAATTTACTTCATCATCTTAATAATAATACAAAGACTTGTGTAGGTAAGACAAAGCATCAATACTGTACCGTTTATAAGAGACCATAATCGACTGCAATACAGCCAAATATGAACATAGTGTAAAAAATAGACTAGTTTTCTGGGTCGGAGGCAAGACCAGGAGCAACTCTACCGGCGGAGGGGGCGGGACCTGCACTGCCCACCAGGACAGAAGTGCCAGAGGCAACCCTTGTTTTGATAAACCATATAAGGGGGGGATCGCTAATGAGTAATTAACTAGAGTGGGGGACGGTCATTAAGATCCCTCCTCAGTTAGTGATTATGAAGGTTAATTAAGATTATTATCACTGTTTGATTGTTGATAGTGGTGTTACATTGATATTTATGCTAATTGGATTTATTGTACTAGTGTGGTGCCCGCAATAATTAATGAGAATGTTTGGTGTCTCCTGCCTACCCTCCCTCCTGCTCTAATAAAGTAACCCATGGAAGGGGAGAGGGGCTCAGCCAATGACGGGGTCAGGAGGGGAGAACGAGGCCGGCCACGCTAGGATATAGGCAGCAATTTTCCGCACATTAAAGGTTGATTTATTCTACCAACAAAGCTTGACTTCTTGACTCAGAACTTAACAATAGGATTACTCACTGATACACGTCCCCACTGAACCCTGCCAGGTGTTGTTGGCCAGACACAGGAGCTGCTGTGTGCCTAGATGTACATAGTCAGGCAGACATGTCACACTAACGGTGGAGTTGTACTTGTAGGGTGGCAGCGGGTCAACACTGCCATACATGGGGGCAATCAGGGGTGGACATCTCACAGCTGCAATATCAAGGCGTCAAACTACACAAATTGGGGGTTAGCTTGTGTCATTAAATCCTATTAAATGTAAATAGGGTGTGACATCAAATTCAATGTAACATTACATGTAATGTGTTTTTGGACGGTTGAACAAGCTGTTACAATGTGGGTACTAAGGGCGGCTCCAAGCAAGCCCTAGTATAGCTTTCTCGTTGACAACGCCACATCCACTGGCCTTGTCCGTGCGGCAACCTAAAGCTACCGTAGTGGCCCGTTCATAAGCTGGGACCTGTTTACAAGCCTCTCTCGAATGCAGGCCTGGGGTATGAAAAAATATAATCCCCTAAAATGTAATTCTCAATTGGAAGCCAGGGTAAAAGAGGGATCGAAAGAAATATACGCTGGAGCTTATGAAAGGGCCACTACGGTATACATGCCTAGCTATCAAACATCTCCAAAATGAGTTTACTTGTTTTTCTTTTCAAATAGAATAATTCTTTGAATGTTATTGGACATTCAAAAATTGAAACTATTACAATGTTTCCATGTCAGCTTCTTCATTGTATTGGGAACAGTTGTCACATGTGAATAAATTCATAAGTTGTGTGAGTATAAAAACTAATCTGTGTAGATCTGTTAAGAACAACATGTTCTCCATGAAAATTAAAAGCCTACGTCAATATACAATCAAACCATTTGGCATTACGAGTTAAAAATATAAAAATCTGGATTAATATGTCAAATCATCACGAAATTGAATTTTAATCCATTCTTCGGCTTGTTTGTTTCCTTATGATGATGCCACTGATACCATGTTAGCAAGTGTGATGTAGCATGCAGCCAACACGGTTGACATGTGTGACAAAACATAACATATCTAGTGTTGAACATCCATGTTGTGTGTAAATACATAATTCACTTGGAAGAAGTTCACCAGAATATGTAAATAAACACTTAACAGATATAGAGCGAGCCGGCTTGGTGTTTTTGAACAGTGCAATGTATTATTTTCTTTTCATTTTTATTGAAAGGATACCCTAAAAACCAAATGATCAATGAAATAGATTTTAAGAGTTGAATAAAAACATTATAGTTCATTTTGATTCATTTTCTGTCTCTTACCATCACATGTACCACTGAAGCCACTCCAAGTCAAGTCTTTCTGACAGACCCTAGGGTTTGTTCCATTATACCAGTAGCCTTCCTTCTTGCAACTGAATGTAGCTTCATCACCAACACTATTTCCCATCAATAGTTTTGCTCCAGCTGGCAGATAGGGGGTACCGCACACACCGTCTTGAGGAAAGATGTAAAGAAAACATATCAAGCCAATGTTTTGTTATCCTTTCATTATATACGGATTGCTCTGAGAATTGTGAGTTATGCACAGTGCATGTGTAATTATGGGTGGTAGTCATGGCAACCATGTTTTCTCACGAAAGTTGACAGGGGGAATTCAACTTTATGACCCAAAACAATGTTTGTTTTATTATATTAAAATCATGTATAATAAAACAGTTAATTAACTTGTTGCTTTCTGTTATTAAGAAGAGTGTACTCATTAGTGTCAGTCACTTAGCAAAATGCACTTGCTGCTATGCAACTTGTGTATATTCATGCTACTTTAAGTGACTTGTGTGTTACCATGTGTGCTTATTTTGTACAGGGGGTCATTAAATGTTGTCCATCTATCACTGGATGATTTACCTCTGCATGGAGGATGCTCTTTAGTCCATGAGCTGAGCCATACACATCCCACAGTGGCTTGAGAATCCTGATAGACATCATAGCATCTTACTCGAATGGACGTTCCCGGCTTAACTGCATAAAGCGCTGATTCAGTTCCATCATACTTTAAACCCGGTTTGAGCTGATCTGTTGTACAATCTGTGAAGTAAATATACAACAGTTGCATTTCTTAAACACCAATTTTTTCTAGATAATTTATAGATTCGTTTGCATGAGCATGATGAGAAAACTTAGACATTATCATATTAATTGATGCCAAATATATGTATATATTTGGGGTTATCAAGGGAAATTAGGAAGCTATTGGATTAATGATCAACATTGATGGGTAGTAAGTGCAATGTTTTGTTTAGTTGGGCAGGAATTCCCTTCATACTTTATCATAATTAGTTCCTTCTCGGACAGCATGGGAGGCCAGCAATACCAGAGGCATTGTTAAACCTAGAGGCTAGTGTGTGCAATGCATACAAGACATGAACAGTGGCACAATCAATTGTAAATTGATTGTAAAATGTGGTGTCGGTAGGAGCCAGGCTGGTCTTAACATTGTCCGGCACTGCATAACCGGATGTCCGAATGCTCTCCTTCAGGGGACCAAGCCATAGCCGGAGTGGCTTTAGTTCTTTTACTTAACTTCAGAGGTTGTATTGATTGATGTACCATACATTTCATATTTTTTTTTCATGTATTCATTCTTGATGCTTAATTCTTATCAACAAACACCTTTTATCCTTGTTATATCTTTCACTTTTATGTCTTACTGCCTCATCATGTAAATGTTGGCTTTCCCTCATTGAGCTCCAACCGTGACATGTGTTTAATGGTGTAATAAAGGATTTGCCTGGCGAGGACTGTAAGAACCTGGTTGTTTTGTTATTTCTATCTAGTCCCAAAGCAACTATGATACATGCAAAATAACTAGACAGTACAAATGTAAGCTTCGGTGTTGACATGAGACCTCTATTTGCCTACCTAGACAATGGCCAAATTACTTTCCTGCAACCTCCCGTTGGAAAATGGTCACTATTTACCAGGTGCATCCTCTGAGCTGAGAATGTACTAATTCTGATTATAAAAAGTCACGGAATGTTTAATATTCAAGTTGAAGTTAAAGGTATATGCGGGTGTTCAATGGAAAAAAAATTGGTCGGTGATTTTTTTATGAAACGTTCAGGGATCATTCCTGACTACATAAGAAAGCAAGAAATGAAAAAAAAAGTACATCTCATCGACTTATTTTTTTTTCTACAGCCACTTGAAAATAACAGTGCTTTAGCATTGAAGTCTATGGAAAAATGTGGGTTTTTTTCACATATCATTATATAAAAAAATAATGATCGGTGACTTTTCATTAAGACTTTCTACACATATATTTGGTATATTATGCTACAGATTTACCAAAGAAAAACAGTACGTTGACATGGTTAAAAAAAAGTTGTGGTCATTTGAAACTGACCACATCACCCAAATTTAGTAATCTGGCAGCATAATCAAGGAAAATGAATCCTAAAAAACATGACTCAAAACGGTTGTAATAAAAATAAACCCTATAGATTATGAAAATGTTGCACAAATACATCTCAACTTATGATGATAATGAAATATTTCAAAGAAAAATAGGATCCGCTAGGTGGCATGTGTGTTGACACCCGCATATATCTTTAAGAAGCAATATGCTATTGTTTCTAAATTCATTCCACCTTTTGCTCTAATTGGGGGGAGAATTATTCATTAACTCAGTGAAGCCTCAATGTCATAACTCATATTGAACATTATCACTGGTTGAAGAAGATTATTAGTTTCTGAATTTAAAGGTGCTGTCTCAAGTTTGCATGAGCCAGAGGAGAAGTTGACCTTTACTGTATAAATCACTGCCTTGGGATTAAAAGGATCAATAATCTCCATGTTTTGCTCCACTTCACCAATGTTGGCCATTAATCCTGATATATGTTTTTTTCTGATATGTGCCATGTCTAAAAAATAATACTCACATCCAGTTATGGCGACAAAGTTGGACACAAGGTGAACAACAACACAAGTGAAGACAAGCCAGAATCCTGGTGATGTCCTAACCTTCATGCTTGGTAGAGGTGCTGCTTACCTATGAATCAAGGTAAAGTGATAAACCATACAGCCATATAGACAGAAACACAAAAGGTAGTGACACAATTTTAATAGATTAATTATTAGTTTCAAAGATTAAATATGCAGGTGTTCCCACTGATATTTACACAAAACTGTATTTTAGGAGTAACTGTTTTTACGTTGCACGTTTTTATGATGCAACATTTCCTTTATAGAGGCAAAACGCTTTAACCTAGAATGTTGTAACATAGACCAGACAAACCACAACAATCTCAGTCATCTACTGATGTATAATCATCCAGATCCCTTTAATACAAGGCTACTTACTGCCTAATGAATATATACATTTCTACTTTTTAAATGACCATTTATTGTTTAAAATATTTCAAAAGAACGCTTTCGGCCATAGATTCCTACATGATAGTCTCTGCACACTTTACATACCTACACTAACATGAATCTCAAATAATATTGAAATAAATTTTGAAAAATAAACATTTCTTAATAAGTATTATTAATTAGTAAAAAATTCTCCTGAAAATACAGATTTCCTTCCATTTGAGCCAGACATATATGAACTCCCTCGGTTTTTACCAACATTCAGTGCCCATAATGCATCTAGCATTGGATGAAATAGGAGCCGATCAGATACCAAGCTATTTTATTTCTATCATGAAATAAAGGTCTAGGACCTGTATCGACGTTTCATAAGAAGTGCCCATATAATCATTCACACGCATAAACCTCCAGTGGCCTCTAACATATATCTGACAGAGATGAAATAATCATCAATATCCTAGAGTAGCTATAGTAACAGACCTTATCCGAATAAAAAACAAGAAAGGACAAATTAAAAATGTTTGTAAAAAATAGTCAATAATGTACACAGAAGGGCTTCTCTCGCTTGAATGTGGTGTTAACGGTTAGCATGGGATGTGGGCGTGTCACTTGTAGCTGTGTTATGATTTGTTGATGTGGCATGACGTCATAAGGGATCCCAATATATGACGAGAAGGAGGATTCCCCTAGTGAGTTAGCTGTGGTTGATATACAGACTGAAACCTCTGTTGTTACCTGACTCATTCAAAATAATATAAACTAGTCTAAATCTCCTAAATGTGTGTGTAGTAACGATTAAGTAAGGGTAAAAAGTCACCTAATGCTGGAATACATGGGCCCCGAAACTACATCACCCATGCTAATACATTAATTGAGTGATGAGCACTGCACCATGTTTATCCCCAATATCATTCTACTCCTTTTTCTTTCTCACAATCAATATATGTCTGTATCCCTCTTTATTTCTCTCCTTACAGTTTATAAAACATGCTTAAACTAATGCACATTCATGAAACATACTTACATTGGTTTGTTGTACGTACAAGGTCTCTAGTTTATATATTCAAAGCTTTCCTGGAAAATGGCCGCCCGTATGACAAATGCCCGCTTTGTCCTGCGTAGACTTGCCTATGAACTGTAGATAAGACCGTTCTCAGACCATTCATACACGGTGGAAAAGTAAATATTCTTATCTTGTCCTTCAACTCTCTGCCATTGTGTATAATCTCCAGTACATAATATATTATCTAGGTCATTTTAATATACATGTAGCATTTACTATGACTGATTGAATATTATATTGAATTATTCTAATTAGATTAATGCAATTACTCAAAGGTTTATAAATGCTGAATTTGAGTCCATCCCATTTTTTTCCCCAAATTATACACAGAATATGGCCGAACATTTTAGATTTCATGTGACAATTACATTTCGACAACTTCAAGTGTAATATACTTGAAATAGGTAAAACCTGTTTCAATATTGTGTTGTAGGTATCTATTCCATGTGTCCAGTAACTAGTTTTATTTGTGTTTAAGTGAGGAGTTATTGGCCCAAAATCTGCACACATTTCCTTAAAAGTGCATACTGATTTCTCTTGAGTCCAAATTCTCTCAGAAGAACTTTTTATTCTCTCCAAAGGATCTTTTATTTGTAATATTAAAATCCCCCTTGCCAAACCTTTCAAACAATAATAATTTAAATGTACAAGGCAAATTAATAAACCCTTTGAAAATAAAACAAAGGTCACTTTTAAAATATGAGGGTGAATAGTTATGTATACTTCATCAATAACGCTAACCAAACTCATGCCAATGAATTAACATTAAGGTCTCTGCTTGGACCCTCCTTGATTGCACAAAATTAACTAAGAACAAATCGTCATTAATGACAAGCATTGAGTGTTCGAATCTAGTATCATGCAATTTATTCAGAGCACACAACTAGTGACATCTTCATCTAACGGAAGCCGGTTGCGATCAATAAGACAAACGAGATAACAATTAAGCCGCCCATGGTTATGCATGGTGCAGGTTCATATAGTGCATCATAGGAGTGGACTGGCCTCTGGTGGTGATATCCAACAACACACACCGGAAGTGCCGACGATGGAAGGTCAACAGAAATGATGTCAGTGGTGATAACATGTGCTGCCACCTGGAGCAAAATAGAAAACATAGTTGCCGTATATACAGTACCAACCTCTAGTGGAGATATCAGACAACACACACCGGAAGTCTGCCACTAATAGAGGATTCCTACACTTACTTTGTCTCTAATTCTCTCCCCAATCAAAGAATTACATCAATAACTAAATATGTGAGTTTAAAAGAAAATTGAGGCCCAGGTATGAAGATAATAGTGAAATTAAAGAATGAAATTACTCGAAAAATGAGACAAATGTAAAAAGGCTGTCTTCTCTGGGACTCAACCTCACAATGTCCAGTTTTGCATTCTTACATACTAACCACTTGACCAAGGGGACTGTAGAGAAAATGCATTTGAATAAAGGGCATACACATTGATGCATTATATTTTACGTTTACCCCCATTCTCTTTATTTCTGTAATACCCACTACTGTAAGAAATCCCAAAGACAGAACGCAATGATGCTAAATAATTAAAACACACTGCTATGGGTGCCCAGAATAACTGAACCTATATTCCTTTTTTTTGTTTTTAAAAGGTTTCATTCAACATATCCTGCCAACGAGGCTCTTACAATTCTAATCAGCATTTTATATTGTGTCCCTTTATATTTTTTTTTTGTTTTTTTTTTTGTTTTTTCGAATTTTCTGTTACCTTTCACCGACTGTTAGCTGGTATATTTCTTCACGAAAAATTAAACATCGCATGACATTAACATAGGATTTAAATCATTTTGTATTCATATTTCATGCATGTTGTTCTCAATTAGCAGCTTATTCCAGAGGGGGCTGAACCTATATTCTTTCCATAGTAGTAGCACTGCATTAAACAGCCCCTGGCAAAAGATCATGGACAATACTCGACAATATACCCCAGGAGTCGTGTAAATATATTAGTATTAACATATCACAAACTTTTATTCAGTAAACATATACATTTCTGATTCATGTCAAACTAAATGCGAATGGTTTTTCTACCCGTAGTTTATCTATTGATAGTTCATGAGTTCATGAGTTTATTCAATAGTGCCTTTTAACTATGATAGGCCATCTGTTGGAGTTGTTTGTTCGGATATCTTATGTTTTCCTTGGGGTTTGAAATAGAAGTTCACAAACATACGCTGTACATCATTATTCATTCTTTCAGTTGTAAGAGTTAAATTTGTTTAGGTTTCAGATCCCGGCTTTTACACAGCTTACAACATATTTAGCAATCACTTGACCAATTAAATTCATGGGGAAATCTATGCTTCTACAGTTTTGTATAATAAGTCAATCGTGTAATACATTCTTAAGAGGGGGATATAGTTTAATTAATACAGTAAAAGACATATATTCCTTCTTTCATTCATAATAATAGCAGTAAAATTTCACTTTATCACTGATGTATAGATGTACTGGATACACAAATTAGTTTCCATGCTTAGAAATTGAATATTTATTAAAGTACATTCTGATCAAATTGAAACACATTTCAATACATGAATACCTCTGGTCTCAAAACCCATGCTTTTGGGCCGGCCAATGGACTGTTTATAGTCAATTTGGGATCTTTATCCTTTACTAGTTATAGCAATGCATCATATTGCTATATGATAGAATAAACTAAACTATAGGGGCTACAAACATTGTGACGCAGCATAGCAAACAAGAGCTGTGGGTGAAGTATACATGAACATGAGAAACCTACACAACATCTCGAGCTACCGCCTGAGCTAGGAGCTGTGTATAGCAAGGGATTAAATAGGATTAAATTACAATTTAAGTTAGTTTGGATGTATGATAAAGACAACCTAGTATCAGAAATCAGGAGGAATCTAACAGCACTTGAAGAGGTTGACAAGTTACCAATAGTAACAAGCCTTGGTAACTAGTTTGAGCAGTAAACCTTTCCAAATAAAGCGTTGAATGCGAACAACACCTGCACTGGAAATTCTGAGTTGGATGCCAGAGAAAGTAAGTATATTTATGAGTGTCAATATAAGATTCACACATAGCAATCAACATTAGTATACTGAGTGCTGTCTAGAAAATCAATTGAAATCTGATGCATGAAAATCCTTCTATTCAGTGGCCAGCACCATGTATATATTACTATAGTACAGCACTGTGTGCTAATGAGTATGGAGCTAATGGGATGTCCGCCTTACCTCTGCTCTTATAGGGTAAGTAGAATCCCCGTCCCAGTTCCCCCTTAAACGTAAATCTCCCTCGATTCCATCCCAATCACTCCATTCTGTACTTCTCCTAGGGGAACATAACCAACCAAAAGTCCTGAAATTCTGGTGTTTAGAAATAAAGACCATATTCTTTCAATTATGAATGATATATTGGAACAACTATAGTGTTTGTATAACATGTACATGTACATTATATAATGACCGTTTTAATCATGAAATTCATAATAAGAAATAAAGGCTTTCTGTCTGTGACAATGAGAGATAATGAACATGGTGCTGGATTTAAGCTTCATCAAATTATCCCAGCTTATACATTTGCCATGAAGTCATATTTGTGTCCATGACAATATCTACCCACGGTACATTTGGATACTACCCATACTCCTCCCATGGCGTGCAATGGTCTGGGATCATGCTGATAAGGATAACAGATGGAGCCCCCATGTTTTGTAATGTGTCACTGTGTAGCCCGCTGATGTGGTCTATTATCATTGTTTCTGGGAAATGTTGATTTTGTCACATTCTGTGATGGATATTTGATATCAATCCTGCAATTGTGAGGAGATGGATAATTATTGTGAGAGGATGTAATGTAAGAATGAGGAATGCATATATGTATAGAAACCTTCAGGTGTGTTTGTGTGTGCATACTCTTTTGTGGTGAGGGTAGGAATATGGCGGACATCCATCCTAGTGGCCTGGGGCAGTTATCTCTTATGCATGGCAGAAACATTTGATGACATTAAAGTAACAATGGAAATGTGTCAAACGGGAAGAGACCTGACAAGAAATAAGAAGGAAGAAGAAGAATATAATAAAATAGAAAAATAATAAGATAAGAAGGAATGAGAAGAGGTGAGAGCAGGGGGAAGGGAGAGAGGATGGAATGTTGAAAGTAGGAGGAGGGAAAAAAGATGGGGAGCGGAAGGAGGGGGAAGTAGGGGTTGATGGAGGGGGAAACTTGTATCTGTGCTTATGCTTCGCTATTAGCACACATTTAAATAGTGTGCATTTCATTCGCTCTTGATCCGCTTTCATAAAAATATACAGCTAACTGCAAACTATAAATTTTTGCAAACTATGAATTTTTTCCAAAGGGGGCCCTCAGGAAGATCTATGGTTTCATAGAGGAGACCCACCCCCTTTTTCGGTGCAAAATTTGATATGTTATTGAAAGTGTACACTTCCGAAAATTAAAACCTATACATACATACATAAATAGCAACTATTAACACATGAATAAAGATAAATATGATAAATCTGTTTGTCTTTTATTATTTAATTGCCAGGTTAGCATCACCTTTCCAAGGATGAAGGTCAGGATGTCACCAGGCCCCTGGCTTGTCTTCACTTTTGTTGTTCTTCAGCTTGTGTCCATCTGCGCTGCCCAAACTTCATGTGAGTATCAATTAATTTCCGAACATAACAGATTGAAGAATTCACGTTCATTCTCCGTAATATTTTGGGTCAGTAGTTAAACACAATTCCGGCAACTTTCGCTCAAGATTTTACAAGATATTTGAAATATTATTGATTGAAGATATCAAGATACAATTTTATAACTATCCCAAGCTCACAATAAATGTATACATTATGTAGGCCTATAAATAACTTTGTTATTTTATAGTATAATACAAATTTAATTAACACATGAAATGATCTTCTTTGACCAATAATAAAGGTCATCATGAGTAATTGACCTCTGACATATGACCTCTTTGAGTAAAACATTTCCTGAAATAAGCAGACCAAGTTGAATATTCAATTTTTAAAATCCCCTAGTGCTTGTTGACATCATCTTGAATATTGCACATCAGCGGAATTTTAAGATTAATATTTCATAATAGGATTTGAACCCATTAAATTGAACTCCAAGTATGCCCCACCAAGGGCAGACCAACACCAGGATGGATTGGTTGTTGGGCCAACTGTAGTTTTTCTTTCATTTAGTATTTTTATACAACACATCTTCTAGAATAACAAGTTGAGCTATCAACAAACAAGTACATTGTACAATGAAGTTCTAATAATCAATTGAGGACATAAACATTGAGATATGGGCTCACAGATGATAATCCAATACAGAATAACCATGGTCTTCCGCCCACCGCAAAGTCCAAAGTAAGACCAAAGGTCTAGATCAGAAACAACATTACAGTCAGGTTCAGAAGGCAGTTGTGGTCACCTAAGTTTCAGGGAGTCATTAACACTTTAGCCTTAGACTTAGCCTTGTGGTTAAGCTTATCGCTGGATGTGGAATCGAGGAATGTAGGTGTCTGGACCTAACTGATTAAATGAAATACATTTAGAAATTATTATCAGTCTGGTAAATCTAGTGGCATGTGTTCTTTTTACCAACGTAAACTTGGTCCAGCAGTTTAATACAAACAAATCTTTTTTTGAGACTTTGTTAAAAAAAGTTTACTATTTTTCTACGATGAACCAAAAACAAAAACATTTATTTTCATCATGCTCCGTTTATCATGAAGCAATCCAACTGTTGTATATTTGAATGCCTTCACAGATTGTTCCCTGGATCAGCTAAAACCTGGTTTGAAGTATGATGGGACTGAGCCAGGATTTTGGGCTGCACATGTGGGGAAGTTCATCCATGTTCGATGCTATGACATATACCAGGATTCCCGAGCCATTGTGACATGTTTTGGGTCAGGTTCCTGGACTATGGAGTATCCTCCATGCAGAGGTAAATAATCTACTAATAAAAGGAGCAAATATAATCACCTTAAAAAGTGTCTCATTACACAGTAGTATATCAAATATTTACCGACTACCTAAAAGCAATGGTAGTGAGTATGCACAAGTACAGTCTCATGATGTCAGTAGATAGCTTGTAAATGTGTAAATACAAGGATAACAACACATTGTCTCATTAATTACACATATTTGGTTATATTTGCAGGACAAGACCAATGTGTCATAATGTCGATCCAACATGGTCAACTGACACTAAGAGGAGGACAGAACATCGGGGACGTTGCCATGGTGACGTGTCTGCCTGGATACAGCCGGGAGGGGCCTGATACCATCACCTGCCTCCAGGGGGGCAACTGGTCCTCCCCAGGTAACTGTACAGGTGAGTTATGTCTAGCTCTGTATACATCATACCTGTTTATGCCACTGTAGAACGTCACTGGTGTGAAGTTTAAAAATAAAAGAAAAGACAATTATAATTGGGCATGGATGTGCAGTATTAGGTGTGCTAATATGGAGGGGTTGCAGTCTATAGTTTCATATTAGGCCTATTTCGGTTGTTTGCCATTGCCCAATTAGTTAATGAAATTTGTTTTACTTTGTAGCAAGTGCACTAATCGGTTCATTTAAGGTTGTCTTCTAATTATCCTGACCTCATTCTCAGCTGAAAGGTTCAGTTTTAAATTTCTAACAGATTTCACTTAATCAGGGAGAAAGGTTTTCTGGCATGTGATAATAATAATAAATATTTCCTGGCATATAACAATAATAATATATGAATATGAGAAATACACAATCATTTGCGTCAAGTGTCAGATCATGTTTTAATACATTCAGTCTATGGTAAATATTTGAATGAACTCATCTGTGAAAGAACGATGAGTAAGTCTATATAAACCGCAAATTTGCATGGTACTAAATGATTTGTGCTAGGTTCATCTGAAAATATTGGGTATTGTGTTGATCTGGAAAACTGTTTGACATTAGCTTGAACTATATTCTTAATTTCATGTTTGTCTTAAATTAAGATCTTTGGATAAAGACAAATTCTACATTTTCAAGATACTTCACCTGTGTACAGTTTTGGTGTTCTCTAATTTCATATATGCATAAATACCGAGTTGGTGATCCTCTAAGAGAACATATTTCCATCATGTTGTAGAAACAAGGATAGCAAGACCATCGGCAAGAAAGGTAATTGGCATAGTGGCTGGAGTGGTGGTACTTCTGGCTGTAATATTCCTGGGAATGTGTATGTGAGTACAGCTATATGATAATAATGATGATGATAATGATAATAATTCATTACAAAGAATTATTTGAAAATCTGTTTTGAACCCCAACTAACAACTTTGTTGCCTGTTGCCCGTACAAATGTACAAGTTTGTTAATAATTAAGTGATCAAAATTGATTTTGATGACGAAATATCAATGCAAATAGGGAACTCTTTTGCCTAAGATTGCACTTACCAACAAACAGGATAAATTATTGGACGGGAATTTGTTCACGCTTTCATCTGATATATGAAATATGTCCCTCAATTTGTATTATTAGTACTTCTGGCGTAACTCAATCCAGACACGTCACGCTGGTAACACCTGCATCACAATGCTTTATCCTATGCAGTGTGTGAAATCATAGACGTTAGTTATGCACAATGTCTTTGATGAGTCCTTTCAACCATTTTTTTGGAGATCATAAATGCAGTCCAATATTTTGAAGGGGCCAAGGGAAGGTCTTAGAATGGTGAAACTTGTATTAACAATAATGTTGATACTAATAATAATGATTTTTACTAGGCCCTATTGTATGATCTTAGGGAAGAAATCCTTTGTGTTATAAATAAGTCCCTAATACAAATTGTCTATTCAATTTTAATGGAACTTACACATATACATCAAAGATTCATATCAAAATATTTATATGCAACATGTTTTTCTCTGCTGTATGGAAATTCAAAGAAGGAAAAAGAGAAGAGGTATTGTTTATTATTATTTGCATGCATGTTGAAGCCTGAAGTTATATACACTTTCACACAAAATAAAGTTTGCTAGTTGAAATTTGTCAAAGTTGAAAAGGTTTTCCAAAGGTTACTGCAATATAATTCTGTTGTTATTGTATCACTTCTATCTATGGAAGATCCTAATAATAATGTAAGAAAGACTGAATCATTAAGAGTCAATAAATATCAGAAAGTAATGGGGACAAAACGGATTGATGACATTTGTTTTTATCAAAATGTATCCCCATTATGCATACATAATTGATGAATACAAGGGTTTTCTTAATTAGATCAGATCAATCAGACTAAATACTAAGAAATTTCATACCGATATGATCATATTTCTTAAGTCAAAGTTTTATTTTGGATTATATTTTCAATATTTATTAAAAGGTAAGAAATTTAATACATATACAAGTTAAATCCCAATGACAATCTACCAAAATTTGAAATCAATCTAAAGTTATAACATTAATGTGGGCACAGATCATATACTGACTGCCAGCATGCTTGAGCCAACAATAGTTGACTAAGAAGCAGTTTTAAATAGTGATTCCTTAGTGATTTAGATGTAGCCTCACAAAAAGGCTTCCCAAATGAAATTGTTAGGTAAAAGAGTGTAATACTAAAAGGGGTTGTTGGGGTTCCAATAAATAAGCATACTTTATTTAACAAATATCAAACAAATAATGTAAGAAATTACTTGTGCAGATAGACAGCAGTGTACAGTTTAGACAATATCAGCAATAACACGTCTGGTATGAAACACATACAAGTCATATCGAATACATCAACTAGTAGGGGCATTGCTCACAGCTTACCTTGAAAGCCGACCCATAATTTGTAATGGTAAAACAGTAACAGAACAATAAAGTGTTTGGTTGTTAGTTAAACCCTATATCCACTACATATATATATTTCATTCCCCACCAGCTGCACATGAGAGAGCGGTGGAGAGGTGGCGGTTGCTGCATGACCTGGAGGCTGAATCCAGAACTAAGGTGGAGGCGCTCCTCATCAAAAACCTCAAGGTCACCCTCGGTCCACGTATTGGTAAAGGTAATGTGAAATTTGTTTATATGTATAGGTGTTTGTCGATAATCATTAAGATATATTTTTCATCTCAAGGAATAATGTAATATTGAGGGCTTTAAGGACAAAGTCAATGCATGCAGATTGCTGTTCGCTTAGTGAAATATATGAGCTTCCTTATGCACTCCCCACCACTCATCATATGTCAGCTATTTATTATACCTTTGGGCAAGTTAGTATGATACGCCCATAGGCTTAAGCACTGAGACTCATATTGAAAAATGCGGGCAATAAAGAACCTGTCTTGCCTGCAGTGTTCCTTTATTGCCCGCATATTGAAAAAAAAAGTCCCATTGTCTATGTTTCAAGTAATAATGACTTTTAATTATTGAATTCGAATTTTGAACCTGACAATGGAATATATTCCTCCAAATGGTGATCTCTCAATTGTGCAACAGGGATTTTCTCTGTATTCTCTGTGATGCATATAGTTCGAAATTTGACTAAAAGGAGAGAATTAATTTGAAATAGGTTGACTTCACACAATATAAAAAAGAATTTTTGAAATTGTCCATGTAACAGTTTCAAGTACAACATTAACATTTGTCAAGGAATACAGGACTAAGAGATGAGGCAAATCGGGGACCTAGGCTATACTGCTAGAGGATACTTTCCCCTGCCATAGGCAGTACAAGCGAGTAATTAACGCACCTATGAAGTAATACAAATTGCTATTTCTACTCAAAATACTTAGCCAAGATGTTGAAATTCAGAAAGAACATACATTCATACCTCCATATATGAAATTATAACCCTGTTACATAAAAAAAACAATGGTTTGACACTTTTTTAGTGACATTGAAAGTTGACAGTTCCTAACAGTGGACGGCAAGTGTGGCTGTGATCAAGGAGAAAACAGACTAATTACACAAGTTCTATTCACAGATTTTAATAAACAGTTTCTATTTTCATGACAGCGAAAAAAATAGGCCTATTATATTCTACCCAAATGCCCGATACTAGCCACAGGTAATACATATTTATGTAATGTTAGTGATGCACAACATCTCATTTATCTTCATCCTATTATATCTCAAATCTTTTCCCTCTTAGGTCACTTTGCTATGGTGTACAGAGGCCACTACCAAGAAAGGAGGGATGGCAACAAACCTCCTATAGCACTTAAAACCCTAAGAGGTGAGACATGTCAGCTACTTTCTTGTGAACAACATGATTGTATAAATAGTACATAATTTCAATACATGATACAATTTGTTGTATTTGCTTTTCTTTATATTTGGGGATGGTAAAGCATATGTTTGAAGCTTGTATGAAATCTCCACTGGTTTCGGCCACACATGGTTAGTAATAAATATCAAGCAATTTTTGTATTACAATACTTCAGGCCACCCAACATCACATGGAGAAAAGCTGACTGAGTTCATCACAGAGGCCAGCCTGATGAAGAACTTCAACCATCCTAATGTTCTCTCACTACACGGTATGACCATCATCAGGACCCGCCTCTATGTAGTTCTCCCCTTCCTGCCTAATGGAGACCTCAAGTCATTTGTGGTGAAAACTGTGAGTCAGTAATTTAATTTAATTTCAAAATAATTCCAATAGTCTACTTCACATATCCCACCTGCAGTGAGTGAGGGATTGAGCTTTATCTCTGTGCACACGCGCGCATCATCAAACCCACTTCCCTCTGCAGGCAAATACTCCAGCCAACCACAGGCCGGCTAGCCAGTGAACGGTGGCTTTGTGTGTTGACCTCCTGTTGCATGACTTGCTTTTGCTGATACAATCTGACAAAAGTTCCCATATTCTAAAATGTAATAAATGCATGAATTAACCTGGAATTGGGCACGACTTATCTTAACAGTTGGACAGATATTTTAGAGGTATGACTGCACTGGAAATGCACCTGCCATGACCTTTAGCTAGAATTGAGGTCACCACAGTTGCTACTAGACTGAACGTATTTGTGAAGTGCCCTCTTAAAAATTAAGTTTTCTTACTCCGGTTCAACAACTTATCAACAAGCTAATTATTGTAAGAGGGAAGGGGGGACCGCAAGCTTGGGTTTAGGGTAAGGGAGGGGAGGGGGAAGGGCAACCAAGGGTCATCTATCATGTGGACAATGCATGGCCTCAGCATGATGGGGAGCTGGGGTCAGTCTACCTGGAAGAGAAGGATTCTCCCAATTAGAATGGGACAGGGCAGTGGAAATATTTCTTGAAACCTTTGTTTTTGAATAATCATGTAAAATGCTCGAGTATAAATAAAGCTGGAAACCAAGCCACTGACACTACTTGACTTGGCTTGAGCTGACAACTACAACCAATCTCTGACTTCATTCTTCCGACTACTAGAATTCCAAATCGCCAGGCTTTAGTTTCTCTTACAGCATAGGATACACCAAGTGTGACTTATGGAGTTAACTGATGAAGTAAAATCCTAAGATGAATAACAATGAAACAACAATATATTTCAGGCCTTCAGCATGAAGCTGTTCACCCGCCTGGTGTATGACGTAGCAAAGGGCATGCGGTACCTCGCCCAGCAGAACTTTGTGCACAGAGACCTCGCTGCCAGGAACTGTATGTAAGTGGAATCTAATATTTCCTGTGTTATCAGAGTTGAATTAAGACAGGATCTAATGCAATTTACTATACATGCATCTTCTGATAGCTTCTGATAACTTTTAAGGGGGGTCTCCACTGGCCTTGATAAGCTCTGCGGTAAGCCTTGCGATGGTGTTGTGCTGGTTCTGTATGTAGAGAGGAATGACAAGATCCGGCCTACATGGTTCCCTGGCCTTGTAGGCAGGACCTCCCCACTCCTCACCACCACATGCATCATCAATGCAAGGCTTACCACAGAGCTTACCACAGAGCTTACCGAAGCCAATGAACACCACCTTTTGGGAAACATTTTACAGTTACACATGATTAGTCTAATTACCTTTGTCCTATTTCACAGGGTGGATGAACACAACAGAGCTGTGGTGGGAGACTTTGGTCTCACTCGGGACCTATACCACAGTGACTACTATGCTCCATCTGGCCTGGCCAAGGCTCTGCCCATCAAGTGGATGGCACTGGAGACCCTGGAGAGGAACGTCTTCACACTCATGTCTGATGTGGTAAGCTGCAATTTTTGTTTCCTTTGGGTTAGGGTCAGGGTTGAATCTGATGTGTCACCTGCAATAGCAAGCTTAAAATAGCTTCAAAGGAAGTGAATTTGATCCAGAAGAAGGAAATGACAGCATGCAGAGCATTAAGTGCTGGTTTTGTTTATTGGGATTCCCACATTTTGGGGCATCCTCCCAGTATAAAAGAGGAGTGGAGGAATGTTAAAAAAATCCAATGGATGCCTGCAAGATTACTAGACAAATATGTGATGACTGTATGCTGACATTGTCTCTCTAGTTGTCATATGTCAATCTAACTTTCTCTTTGTAAACTAATTTTCCAGTGGTCGTATGGCGTACTGCTGTGGGAGGTGTACAGTGAGGGAGGTGCACCTTACCCACATGTGGACATGCTGGACATGTACAGGTACCTTATGCGCGGTGACAGGCTGCATAAACCACTTCACTGCCCTATACTTGTGTGAGTAAAGTTATATATGTACATGAGAGTAAATAGATATAGAACAGCCACCTCACTGCCCTATACTTGTGTGAGTAAATTTATATATGTAAATCACAATAAATAAATATTATGCATTACACTTGTGTGAGTGAAGGTATTTATTCATATGAGAATAAGTAGATCTATACAGCTAAAGATACATATTTTTTTTTTCAATATTTGTATTGGCCTTATGTGTACAGGGGTGTACGGACAGAATCCCGCCAGCCATAACCCCCCCGGGTGAAACCCCGCCGTCAGAACCCCCGTAGCCAAAACCCCCCCAGCCAATATCCCCCCATGCCTTTACCCCATTCGTTAGAACCCCGCCAGTCAGAACCCCACCCTGCCTTTACCCCACCATACCATAACCCCGCCAGAGTATTTTATTTATTGTCGAATTTCGATTTTTTTTTTGCGTTAGTATTTTTGATACATTATATCATATTCTTAAGATGTTATATATCGGGAATTTAACAAGTAATGGTACACATAAGAAGTTGGTTTACAGACCATAAGATAGGACGTGGGTTGGTATATATTAGTGTTTACAATGCCCACATGTGTTTTTAAGACCAGGCATATCCTGAGATTAGTATCTATTGTGGTTATGGTGTTCCGACGCCTAGACCGCTAAACATTCTTTACAGTCTCTCTACCCTGTCCCTCTTTCTCCCCACTGACTCCCTCCCTCTTCCGCCCCTCTCCCACCCAATGAGGGAGGGGAGATGAAGGGGATGAGTATAAGGGTAAGATTTTCAGAAAATGTACAATTCAACTTCGCCAATCTTCTCAAATAACCCCAATTTCAGACAAAAATAAAGTTCAAAATACAGTTCAACCTAACCAAACAGATTGCTAGAATCAATACAATTTGATTTTCAGAAAATGTACCATTCGCAGACCAACATATTGAGTAAATTCTGCTAAATTATTAGACGGACAAATCATCAACACTAGGTATATCCTTAGAGCTAAAATACCTTTTAGCTCTAAGGTATATCTGAATACATTTAGTATTGCCTTGTTTCATACCGTGTATAAGGTTATGATGAACTGAACTTTGAACCTCATTTTTTGTCGTAAATTGGGATTATTTGAGAAAATTGGTGAAGGGGAATTGTACATTTTCTGGCGATTTCACCCATATACGCACGACGATAGGAGTGCGTATCATGGGTCAGATTTTTAGAAAATGTACAATTCAGCTTCACCAATTCTCTCAAATAAACCGAATTTCAGACGAAAATAAAGTTCAAAATACAGTTCAACCTAACCAAACAGTTTGCTAGAATCAATGCAATGCCGAATATACTCAAATTTACCTAGTATTGGCCAAATTGCAGCTTAATTTTACAAAATTTACTCAATGTGTACAACTGCCAATTGTACATTTTCTGTAAATCTGACCCATATAGCAGTGATGCACCCTCGATTTATGAGCCCTTCTCATAAATCAATTAATTTATCCCACGATTGCTCACAGCTTGCTCCCAATCGTAAAAGCGTCAGTGCCCGGTTATGTGGTTCCTCATCTGTGGGGTGGTATTGGGTACCAAGAGGTGGGTGGTGGTAGTCGTGGTTTTGTGTTATTGGTGACAAACCCCACTCTGTGAGGAGGGCCGAGAGGGATGAATGAGGAGACAAGGTTGTTTGCTTGTATAAACGAGAGTATTCTCATTGGTTTTATTAATGTTATTAGATAGGCCTACCAAAAAAAATTGGAACGTTCCTACAAAAAGATCTTATGGGTGAAATACTTTGCTAGCGAATGCTAGATATATGCTAACTAAGAAAGTAAAAACAGATATGTGAAAATGCTCATAATACCAAATATAGATAAGGGGGATATTTTTTACTCCTACTTATTACCAAGATTAAAGTCACTACTAAATATCAAAACCACTTAGAAAATTAAAGACATATATAGAAATTTAATTTAATTGTATTTAATGAATTCAATTAAGCGATCGGGGACATGAATTGCCTCACATCTGAAAGCAATGTTTGCGTTGGAGTTGGAGTTGCTTGCTTTAATCTTCTGTCATTATTGGTTAATATTTGCGACATTATTTATGTAATGCAGTATTACTGAACCATGAAAATTCACCATATTTTGTAATTTTAGTTTCTGAACATTGAAAATGTACTTGAATAATTATGGTTCTCAAAGTGTATGAACAGAGATTATATAAACTGAGTTATTAGTCTTAGAACTAAAAGGCTAATTGAATCTTACTTTAAAAAGTATTGTACTGTACAGGTCTATACAGGCTGAATGAATGAAAGAATTCTTTATTTGAGACTGTGCAGTATACAACTTTCTGAAAAGCGTTTTATAGCGGCAAGGAACCCCTTCCTGTCCCCTCCTCCCTTCCTTCCCCTCACTCTCTCCCTCTTTCTCCCTCTCCCTCTCTACATCTCTCTTTCTGTGTCCCGCTCTCTATTCTCTCATCTATCACCCTCTCTCTGTCTTTCAACTGTGTCTCTCTCCCTCTCTTTTCTCTCACCTGTCTCTTTCTCCCTCTCCCTATTCTATACATGTCTCCTTCCTTCTCTCTTCCTTCCCTCTTTCCTGACTTTCTCCTATCTCTCTCTCGTCTCTCTCTTTCCTGTCTCTCCTATCTTATCTCTCCTCCTCTCTATATTCTGTCTCTCCTATATATCTCCTCTCTCCCTCTCTCTTTCCTCTCTCTCTTTCCTCTCTCTCTTTCCTCTCTCTCCTGTCTCTCTCCTGTCTCTCCTAATCTTTTCTGTCTCTCTCCTATCCCTCTCCCTCTCTCTCCTGTCACTCTTCCTCTCTATTTTCTGTCTCTCCTATATATCTCCTCTCTTTCCTCTCTCTCCCTCTCCCTTTCCTGTCTCTCCTGTCTCTCTCCCTCTCTCTTTTTTATCTCTCTCCTTCATCTGTTGTGTCTCTCTCCTGTCTATCTCTTGTCTTTCTCCGGTCTCTTTCCCTCTCTCTTCTATTTCTCTCCAGTCTCTCGCCCTCTATCCAGTCTCTCTCCAGCCTCTTTCTCCTAGAGACAGGTGAGTGTAGAGAGAGAGGGTTAAGCGCGGTATCCACTTGCACGATAGTCGGTCACTGGCAGTCACTGACAATCATGCAATTGGATACTGGCAAGGCAGAGGCCCTACTAATATTGATGAAATGAAAGAGAAAATATAAGGTATGATGGCTCTATATCATATAGATCGCCGTTTTCGCTTATATATGACGTATGGGTTCAGGGGGGGGTGTCATCATGTATAAATATCAATATAAATATATATATAATCATACACTTGTTTCACATACTAACAATGAGCAACATGGCTGTATAGCTTATAGGCTGAACTACCCCAATTTTTACAATATTCATGTAGAGTAGTGGAGCGATTGTTCCTCGGATTGTTTTCATATATTTAAGCAATTGTGAACGATGTATTGGTCTAAAACTTGTGTTGCCCCTAATAATCCCCTTATCAAAAATGGGGCAATGGACCAGCATACATAGACATGGCAAGGAGGTTCTGCTCTTTGATAATAAATCAAAATTTATTCAGATCGGACCATTTTTAGGGAGGATTTACGAGCATTCTTTCCATTTAAAATTAAGATATTTCCCGTTTTTGGCATTACCTGGTATGTTCAATGGGTTAGGGCCTAGATCTATTAACAAATCACCTCATTCATCCCCTTTCTTCGAATTAATTACTGGTACTGGAGTAGATGTTCTGGGAAGAGGTTAATGGAGAGGTTAATGGAGGGGTTAATGGAGGAGGTTACTGGAGTTCATTGGAGGAGGTTTTGACGTCCAATTGGTGGAATTGCTCA
Organism: Sthenelais limicola; assembly: GCA_942159475.1. Lineage (NCBI taxonomy): Eukaryota > Metazoa > Annelida > Polychaeta > Phyllodocida > Sigalionidae > Sthenelais > Sthenelais limicola. The sequence goes on along the minus strand of OW804099.1, from coordinate 115,992,290 downwards.
TACTTCTCTCCCTCTCTCTCTCTGTATGTATACATGAACAGGGATAGGCAGGGGGGGGGGGAGAGCGGATGGGAGGGAGGGAGAGAGAGGGAGGGGGAGAGGGAGGAGGGAGAGAAGAGATACCTGTAAACATACATGAATCTATGTTTTAGATCGTATGATATTTCGGGCTGGTTTGAGGTTAATACCTGAGTTTATTGTAGTCATTAATTAGAATGAGGATATGTAATGTGCATGTGTATGTATACATGCATGTACATACATACCTGAGTATGTACATACATGTATGTATGTGTACATGTACATACTCAATTATATGTATACATATACATGTATAATGCATATGTATGTAATCTATATGTATATAATGAATGCATGTATAATATACATGCATTCATATATATGACCAATTCTCACGAAATGTGCCAACAGCGTATTTTTAGCATTGTTTCGTCTGTAATTCAGTGGCTTTAACACTTACAGGCAAGTAAATCGTGATTCCTATCATATATATACATTTGTATATGTGGGATCAATATTTCTAGCATTTAAACACACAAAACAGTGCTTTTTCCGATATGTCCATGACGTCGCAGTAATTTAAGATACTCTCACATAAGAAACAAATTCACAAACACTTTTATATCATATACCAACAAGGGTGTAAAACTTCTAGGGGTGTATCCATTAACTTCCTGGAGGGTGTTGCTGGAGGGGGTTACTGGAGGAGGTTACTGGAGGGAGTTACTGGAGGAAGTTAATGGAGGGGTTTACTGGAGTGGGTTGCTGGATGGGGTTACTGGAGGTGGTTAATGGAGGAGGATACACATTAGAGTGCAGCACTGTGCTGAGCAACACTCCAGAGTGCAGCACTCTAGAGTGCAGCACTGTGCTGAGCAACACTCCAGAGTGCAGCACTCTAGAGTGCAGCACTGTGCTGCACAGCACTCTAGAGTGGAAGAGATTACTGGAAGAGATTACTGGAGGAGGTACTGGAGGAGGTACTGGAGGAGATTACTGGAGAAGGTTTCTGGAGGAGGATAATGGAGGAGGGTACTGGAGGACGTTCCTGGAGGAGGGTACTGGAGGAGATGACTGGAGGTTACTGGAGGAGGTTGTTGGGGGATATTACTGGAGGATATTACTGGAGGAGGTGACTAGAGGATGTACTGGCAGAATATTGGAGGAGGTTACACAATAATGTACAGGATGGAATACTGTGCCTCCTCCTGTACCTCCTCCTGTACCTCCTCCTGTACCTCCTCCTGTATGTCAGTTAGTTATTTTTATTATTTTGTGTCAAATTTAATTGCGTTTAATTGCATTGGAGGGTGATTTTGTCCTAAATTCTGTCAAACACTAGTTAAGGGTAGTTAACATTACTCCTGACATGCACAATTATTAAAGATGGGGGGCTTTTCCCGCATACATAGACAAAAGAAGGACGTTTTCCTTTTTGATAAAAATCAAGACTTTTTCAAATCGGTTTATTTTAAGTTAGGATTTACAGACTTATTTCCTGATGATGGTATTTTTCTTATTTTGGCGTTACCATTACTATATTGAACATCTATATAAACCACTTGGGTTCGTAAAATATGTTTAATTTTATCATTGTGGACTGACCCATTGGGTATGTGTTTAAAATTATGGCAAAAAAAAATGTAGACAAGTGAAAGTGCTGAAGTAGATGATCAATTAATTATGTGTATTAAATTGATGTATAATTGTGATTAAAAATATAATGATATTAACTGTAGTAAAGTGTAAAAAGAAAGATCTAGCTTTGATTTAAACAAAAGATTGTACCGCCAGAAGATTTTCGACGAATGAGAACTATCACTATGTGAAACTTTGTCAATAAAATTTATTAAAAAAAAAATTACTATTTGGCATGTATAAGAAGCACAGCTATGACCAACAATTGCAATTGGCTACAAATCTACACACATTCATACATACATGCATGCATGCATAATATACATGTACATGTGTATATCCACAAGTGTGTGTATATACACGTATGAATGTATATACATGTATATATTATGTATACATTCATACATATATAATGTACACACCTGTGGATATACACATGTACACACACACACATATACAAGTATATTGTACGTAAATGTATATTAATATGTATATTGTATGTAAATGTATATTAATTATATATAGTTCTATACATGTACATAATTACATATGTACATAATTAGTCCAGTAGATCTAGGGTAAAAAATATATTGATGTCTAAATTCATAGACCAGGCGCTCTAGTCCTGAATATTTGCCTCCCCCAGTAGAGAGGGAGAAGAAAGTTCCTCCCCCACGAGAGGGAGATGTATTGAATGATTATTATTCATATTTGAGATGTGCTCTATCAAAAAGGTTCCCATGTCGGCAAGATCGATTTTGGAGTTAGCTATTGGATGGGTAAGCACCAGAAAAGAGCTTTCCAATGATGTATAGAGCTTAATTTTAGGCCTAATAGGTATATTTCTACAGTTGCGGTGAGTATTTAAGGGACGCGGTTACTGGAGGAGCCGGAAACTGAGATACAGACGGTCAAAGTTCGGCGAGTGACCTTTGGCGCGCCGTCCTTGGTTACGGGCATTTGTTATCAAGCGATTTCTATGAAATTTGGGACACACTTTACTAACTACCATAGCCATAAGATATACCAAATTCAGTTCATTTACTTAGTAACTTATTATTTTATCCCGCGATGAAAATTGGGTGAAATTTGGGCAAAATACATTTCTAGGAGACTTTTGTGGGATTTATGTCGGACGCGTCGTCATGCAAAATGACCAGTTCATATGATTCGATTTTTCTCAGATTTGGGGCAGGTATTATAGACTAGTAGGGCCACAATATATAAAAAAATCAGTGCATTTCATTTAATATTTTTTATTTTATTACCCTGTTAACATGAGTATAATAATTCTGTACAAAATTCTTCGGTGCAGTGCTTGCAATATATACATGATAACACACCTATTCATTCTAACAAAACAAAATGTACAACAGTATTCACCAGTAATAAAATCAGTAATAAAATCAGTAATAAAATCAATAAAATAGCAGTCAGCCCCTACCCCTCCCCCTCCCTGGCCGGCGTTGCTCAACATTTCCCCTCCCCCTCCCCCTACCTCTCTTTGCTGGAGGAGGTGCAACCTCCCCATCAGAAGAAGATTCTGAAGATTCCCTTACCCTGCCCCTTCCCCTCACTGTTCCTCTACCCCTACCCCTACCCCTACCCCTAGCTTGAGGTTCCTCTTGACGTTCCTCTTGAGGTTCCTCCTCCTCAGAAGATTCATCACCACCTAATTGTAATGATTCGTCAGAAGAAGATTCCCTGTCCCTTCCCCTTCCCCTTCCTCTACCCCTCCCTCTTCCTCTAGCCCTTCCACTTCCCCTCCCTCTACCTCTTACTGGGGCGACTGCAGGAGCCTGTACAATGTAGCCATTCCCCCCCCTCCCTAGCCCTTCTTCAGGTACAGTTGGTTTGGGGCACATAATGTCTTTGGTTTCTTCGGTACAAAAATTACGAATAGAATTAAAAAGATACCACTGTCTGTATGCAGACAGTCCAGGAGAAGGTACAATGGGTGGGTTATCCTGAGGGACATCACCCACATCAACAGTAAGCATTTTAAAAGTACCACTATTTTCAGGGCCTACAAATGGCCTGAAAGAAATAACACCAGGTTTGTCACTAGAAAATTCAAAATGATGATACCCTTTGATACCTGGAAAAGATTTGGAGAAAGGTGACAGGAATGCCTGCCAGTCGTACAATGGAACAAAAACAGTACCCCTTTCATCACCTACAAGTTGGGCCTGGTTGACCCCCCCTGGCGTACTGCGCTGCACACTGTCTTTTAATTGCTGAAGAGAAGAAACGTTGTCCCGACGAAATTGTTTTTTCAAGAGACCAAAGCACCAGTCGGGGGCAAACTTAGTGTGCCCAGTAATCAAAAAGTTAAGTGTAATAGACCTGTGCCTTCCAGTAAGGACACGCCACATCAAATAGGCCAAAACATACTTGTTCTTGTTCTGGCCACTACAATTGTCACAGTTAAGATCTAAATCTTTCTCCCCAAGACCATAGTTTTCAAAGTAATGATTCAGATAAGAAATTACTGCATTTGACCCCTTACTGGTGCAATGGCTCTCATCTATAAGGTAATTAACTTGTCTAGGCATTCCTTCCATGCAAATACCGAACAGGCCTACCTTCCTCGGGGTCAGAAAATAAAGGGGACCTGGTTGCATCTGATAGGAAGGTAAATGCACTTGTTGTGCAAAGTCAAAACTGAGATGTACTCGAATGTCACATGAGCAAGGGGCATGTTTGCCAAGGGGGGGTTCACCATTGTCTCTGTATGCTTCTTTGGCATCAGCACAAAATTTCTGATAAAGAGTTCTCTCGTCTGCTACAGTGTCTAAATGTTTTTGCTGTTTCTTTAACTTGGCAGCTTTCACAACTTCAGGTAAATTACTACTACAGGAAATGTCTCTGTTATTATGCTGGCACTCCCAGCAGAGGTCTGTCATGGGACGACTTGTGACTATTTTAGGAAGATATCTGCGCCACAGTTGAACAAAAGTGGAGTAGGCAACAGCCCTATTGTCAGTCTCGTGCATGGCTTGTGTGTAAAGACGATGAACTTCGGCATTTGTAGAATGGCAGGGGAGAATGAGGATGTCGTCTCTGTGGTGTGAAGCTACTCTGCCTGGCAAGGCAAGAGCATGTATTTCGGCATAAGATGTGATGAAGTTGATTGTGTTCTTCAGGTCATTTATTGGCAATGACCTGACAGTATGGTGACCACCACCACCTCGTAGACGAGGGATCAGACCATCCTCGCTGAAGGATTTTAGTACAGCAGTCAGCTTGTTTTGGCTAATCCTAGAAGAGAAGAGAGAGAAGAGAAAATAGAAAAATAATAATTTAATCATTTGCAAAGGAAGAAATTAAACATAATGCAGGATTGTAAATGAGAATACAAAATAATGATTCTTAGCAAATAATCCATGTTATCATGAATAGCTATGTAATGTTCAGTATTAATGGGCACAACAAGATTCATTACTCACTTGTAAAGGAATTTAAAGGTAGCTTTGCAAACAGGCTTGTTAGACACCCTGTAGTGGCTCTTTGGGTGTTTTCGTTCTCCCTTCCATTGGGGCCCCTTCTTTGTTGGACTGCATTGTTCACTGTTGTCAGTAACAGTATTGAAAACGCCTAAGAGTGCCATGTCGAGCTCATCTGAAACGACAGTATAACAAAATATAAAATGATGTGACCCACCAAAATATCACCGACACAAATCTTAAATCCTACTGGAGTAGCAAGACATTCCCTACAGTTTTCCTACATAATTAGTTATCATATCTGATTAGTTATCCGTGTCCTCATAATTGAACTACAGCTTTAAATACTGATTGAGTATTATACATGCATGTATGGGCAAAGAAAAGGCAATAGAGAAAAACATTATTTAAAATTACCTCGATTGATTTGATCATGTTCCGACCGATGAGAGATGCGCTGTTCCACAGTGAACTGGTCTATGCACGGCCCATTGTTAAACAAATGGCAGTTACAACTGAAATGGACAAAATCCTAGATTTCAATTTGCCCAAAACTGACATGTTGTTACAAGTAATACATTTTTAACCCTACATTCCACACGAGACGATTATGGAATATCAGACATCCTAGGTAAATATTTTACTCCCCCGATCTCGACTCGATGCTTCCGAGTCCCCATGCACGAACAGCACGAGGCGAGGTAAAACCTCTACCGATCAAATTTAGAACATTTAAATATACACACAATATATCTCTCACACATAACAGCATTGGATTATAGATTTGATTGATTTCCAGGGATGACATAGCATAGTTTTCCGATCGCCTCCCCCAACGCGTCAACACACACGATAGAAAACATGGCCGTAGAGCACCGACACTTACCTAAATGTGGAGCACTTTTCCCGTTCCTTGTCCAGGACTGCCTGCATGTGGTCAATAATAATAATAGGTTCTGGTTCTTCCTCAGCTTCTTCCTCATTCGTGTCCTGAGTTTCAGGAGGATCTGGGACGTCTGGTTCTCCATCCGAGTCAGATTCCACCGTCTCTGTTTCCTCGTTAAACACAAAATATTCCTCGATGAGGTTACGCCATTCGGAGTTGTCGACAACACCTCCCAAATTAGCTCGAGCGATGCCATTAAGAGCTTCTGCGACGGTGGCCTCAGCTTCCATGTTTAAATAATAAACCTTGGTCCATTTAAAACTTTGTTGGAGAGTAAAACACGTCTTGAATCGTCTGGAATCGAGGAATAACTGGTCGCTTCGATTCAAATCCAAGACCACGCTAGAAGATGGCGTCAGCCGGAAGTTGATCTTTCGGAGCGGCTGAACCAATCACAGCGCTGTATCCACTACACGTGGGCTCCCTAGCAACAAGTGTTTACGCCGAATGCACTTTAATAGAGCTCTGTGATTGGTTAACTTACGCGGGCATTCAAAAGGGAAGACTGGGATTGGATAGAGGAGATTCGCGGCTTTCCGAGGATACCAAATGTGCTGGGGTACCCTACACTCAAATGTCCACGGCATACGAGTGAATTTAGTGAAAAATAGCCTCCGACTCCTTTGTTTTAACCCATCCAACCATGTTATGAAAATGTTTACCGGCAATTATGAAGCATAAATTATTGTTTATTTTACAAAATACTTTCCAGTCTCACAAAAAACATATTAAAGATTAATATTACCGGAAAAAACGATTTCGGCCAAAAAAGTCATATACCATCTTTGGAGCCCTATATCTCAAAACGAAAGTTGCCGACATGGGACTCATTTTGATGGAGCGGATCACATTTGTGTTTATTTGTGAGAGAAAGTACATCTCTTGTATTCGATTGGTAATTATAGTTTGGTTTCCTTACACATTGAGTCAGGTATTCTGGGTTACTTTAATATATCTAGAGGTTGAGGGGGCATAGCAGGGGAGAGTTGAAGGGGTGGGAGGAAGATGGGTGGGGGGGGCAAGGGAGGGAGAGAAGAAGATGTGGAGGAGAGGAATTCTCACCTCCACCAATCAGTCCATTATCTCCATTTATTGTGGTCGAGATATGAGGTTGTAAAAGTGGTGCACCTAGTTGGCACTTGTGGTCTGGCTGCATGCTTGGTATTGGTGTCTTCACCATGCATGGTGGCCGTAAAAGTCTGGCCAGGGGTGGAGGGAAAGTAATGGACAGGGAGGGCGGGGGTGAGATAGTAGAAAGTCCCTCTAAAATGTTCAACTGTTTGTCATAGGATAATCATTTATCACTTTCTGAGATTGTCATTCTAAATGGTGCAGGTCCACTATAAGATGTCTTTATAAGATGAAAGGAATGATACCCTTCTGTTATTAACCTAGCTGTGGCAGGCAGGCAAATATAACTCCCCATCCAACTCCCACCCCCACCATCATCCCCCACCCCCTACACACATACTCCAAGCACACACAATTTATTGGTTTTTGGCGGGGTTTTGCCTGGCGGGGTATTGGCATGGATGGGTTCTGACTGGCGGGATTGTTACTGGCGGGGTTATGGCATGGCGGGGTTATGGCAAGGGGGGTTTTGGCGGTGGGGTTTTGGCTAGGGGGGTTTTGGCTAGGGGGGTTCTGACTGGCGGGGTTTTGCCCTAGAACCGTGTACAGGTACTTATATGTACAGGTATGGATTGTAACATGGTGTTAGGCTAGACCAACTGCACTGCCCTATACTTGTGTAAGTTTGGTAAAGAATTATTATAAAATACTACCATAAGTATTTCAGCACACTTAATTAAAAACACATGGCAATTTTCCAGGTATGATGTAGCATGCAGGTGCTGGCTGAAGGACCACAGGGATCGACCAAGCTTCTCCTCCATCTTGAGAAGCCTGGAGCTTATTATGCAGCTACAGGAGGGCTACAGTGATGTTGACCTGCTAGCTATGGCCTGCCAACCTCTGCCTACTGGTACAGCCAATAGTACAGCCACAGTAACAAGTACAGCAGCAACTGTAACCACTGCTGCAACTGCACCAATAACCATCGCTGCTACTGGAACAACTTCCCTTACGACTGAGGCTATTACTCCCAGAACCACTCCTACCTTGACAACTCAAACAGCACCAACTCTTGCAATGACACAATCCACCTCCACCACTGCACCTTCCACCTCCACCACTGCACCTTCCATCTCCACTACTGCACATGCAACTGCCACGTCTGTACCAGGCTCTGAACCACCCTCCCCAGACTCTGATTACTTCACCCCTGTGGACCCCTTCACCAAACTGTCAGATCTCATGGCTGCACATGACCAGGAAACATTGGATGCACAAGGCTCCATTGAACTCTTACATTTTGTATCTTCCGCCGCACAAACACCAGATTCTACTCTGTGATATGTGAGAAGAAATCTTTATCCATCAAATACAATAAGAGGTTTCACAAAGGTTTCTATGATAAAGATAGCTAACACTTCATACCTTTGTAAGCATCTTGCCCCAACACATAATGGCCATACTGCAAGGCTATCTTGCCCCCACCATGCCGGTAGAAACTACTGAAATGTTGTCTCCATATACGCCAATTATGAGGGTACATGAAAGGCTATAAAGTACTGCAACTGGATGCAAGTGGTGTTCCTAGCGACCCTTGACCTTGATGGATTCACTTGACCTATTTAAGGAATTTTTGTAGAAGGAGGGTTAATAACATGGGCATGGTGGACGCACCAGATTTACAGTCCTTCAATCAACATTCAGCCTTGGCTCAGAATGTTTTGAAGGACTATAAATCCCTTACGTCCACCATGCCTTGGTCATTAATGCTTTACTATTTCACTTCTTTGATTCATGTTTTAGGAATATTACCTATGTTATAGTGTTAGTAGAGGTGCGCCGAAAGACATGTGTCAGACAGAGGAGAAAGTCCTACTCCCTATATGTATCATAGCCTGGAAACAAATATTCAAACATGATAATACTTATAATAACTACCCGAGTCACATCTTCCTTCATTCAAAGATTTGGTGAATGATATAAGGCAAACATAGAGAAAGTACGGCCGGATAATTATCTCCAATGATTATATGCATATATATTATAGTGACGGTACTGGAACCCTGAGGTATCTCGACACAATTGAAAAAAAATTGGAACAGATCAGCTTGATAAAGTGTATGACCAGATGTTCTTCTTTCTTCTTATGTGCAAATTATGAATTGTGTACATATTTGGAACAAAAATGTGTACAGAATCATAAGCTTTCCAAATTATGATCATATGTAAAATCATCAATGAAATCTTATATATTCACTAATACTGGTAATTGTTCATTTAATGTATTTTTCAGACACAAGAAGGTAGAAATTCTCCTAGCATTAGCATATTTTCTGTCTGATCATGTTCAATCTTAACTGAAGAGCTTTCTTAGGGACATACAATCCAGAAACACATGTAGATATTTTTTAAACAAGTGCATATCCTGTTTAAGTGATTACTACTATATTGCAAGGCAACTATTTACCCTTGATGGTATACTTTCCTATTACATGTGTAATGTCATGTAGAGTTTAGGTGAGGAACTCCATATGAATCCTCATCTTCGTCTCAGGTCCTAATATATTTGATTGAAGAAAAGAGGACAAAATATCTTAAAGTGTATTTTTAATATATTGTTATCTTTACTGATGTAGCACCTCGACAAACGAGACGGATCATTCCACACATCAATATAGCACCCTCTGAAAATATATTTCCAAGAACAGGAACTATCTGTTTACAGTCTTTTGGGTCATTTGCTAAATTATACAGATTTTAGTAGAGGTTTCAGGGGCACTGCTCAAGTTGTTCGGAAGGAATGTTTACACTGCATATGTAATTCTCTTTTGGCTACAATGATTTCATTTATTTTGAAAAAAGAGTACAAACTAAAAAGTTGCATCTGAATTCTATGATGTGAACCATCAGCGTATAGTATGGTGTACAATTTGTAAATACAACTTGGCTTTTGAATTAACACAATTTCCCATTGTCTTAACATTAAGATTTCACTCTTTTAAGAACTAGTATGTTCTTAGCCAAGCTTTTTTCAAAGTTACTATTTGTTTAAAAGAGTATATTTTATTAGGGTGAAGGGGGCAAAGCATATATTACATCACTGGGTAGCATGGCAGATGCCACCAGTAGTAAGGAATAGTTATGTTATATTTCACCAGTTGAAACCTTCAATCATGGATTCTAAGATAGATAAAGAGAATATGCAGTGCGATCTAGACACAGTTTGAGATTAGTCTTGTATTCCTTGCTCCTGATTATTTAAACTTTAAACAAATTATATTGCCATTGACTGTTTTTCATTCAAAGATGAGATCTCTGGTGATACATTTAGATATTCATTGTTATTAGATATTATTGCATTCTCTACTTCTAATTATCCGCACACTTTTATCTTTGCATTAGCCTAATAAATGTAAATTACCGTCAACCATTCTTGATAGTTTTTTACATCTATTATGCACTAGGAAAGTACCCATCCTCTTGACGGTCATCCTCTTTCTCCTACTCCCCGCCTCCTCTCTCCCAGCCTCTCCTCCTTTTTTCCCCCTGCCTCTCTCTTTCTCTCTCTCTCTCTCTCTCTCCCTGTGCCTACCCTCCTCCTCTTCTCCCACCTGCCTTCATCTCCCTCCCCACTTCTCTCTGTATCCTCTTCCTATCCAATTGACCCCAGCCTATCCCTCTGCTTCTTTCATTCTTTGTGTATCCCCTCCCGCTTTGTCTCCCCTCTTCTCTGTATCCTCTTCTCTCTCTCCCTATCTGACTCCCCCACCCTCTCCCTCTGCTTCTTTGCCTCTCTCTTTTTCCTCACTGTCCCCATCCCCCTCTGATCTCTGCCAATCATTCTCTCTCTTAAGCCCTTTTTATGACTTCAAGGATTCTCGTAGAAAATAATAAAATCTAGAATATAATAAAATCTAGCCACCCTTTTAGTGGCAAAACAATTTCATGTCAAAAATGACCACATTTTATTATTTCCAGGAATCTTGTATAACATGAAAATGAAAAAATGTCCCCCCCCCCCCCCCAAAAAAAAAAAAAATAAAAAAATATAATAATAATGTCATCCCCCTCTGCGCCAAGCTGGGTTACCTCAAGTTACCCAGCGACACGCACATTACCGTCCTGCAACCAACACCAGAAGTCTGTCGATGATTGAGGCTTGACAGAGTCATTAGTGGTGGCAGGCTGTGCCACCTGTATAGAAACATAGGAACAATAGTGAACATACATAGAGTACTGCCCTCTCGTGGTTACATAAGTGAACCAAAATCGGACGTCTAGTGGCGTTGTTGCCTCATGGGGTCAAATGACACCAGGGGGAGTCATTGATCCACCAATACCTACTAACACCCCACCTATCCCCTATACTATACAATACATACTACTTCCGCTCACCTGCCCCCTCCTCTACCTCATTCTTAGCTCACGCTTCAGAGCTACCACTTCACTAATTTATGCCCACCCTCTATTTCATCATAATTCATAATTTCATCATTCATAATCAATTCAATTTTAATTTATCTTAATTATATAATTTTAATAAAACAATTATAAAATAACAATTTTACAGCCCATACAAGCCTTACTTGTCTCTCCTGTGTTGGTCTTTGATTAATGGAGATTAGATAAGGTGTCAGAAGCCATGCGACCACTCCCCAAAAACATGTCTCAGCATCAGGATTGGAAGTTTCATGTTGCTCTAGTCTTAACTAAGTTTATATTTTGTGTTTTATAAAAAAAATAGTGCTGAGAAGGACATATATTTTATAGCATCCTTTAACTTTTAGCTGATTTGCTTTGTTCTGGATTATATTTTAAAATTGGAGTGATGTCATCCACCTCATAACCCAGGTATTTTATTTTGTTTTAAGTGACTTCCTTCAATTTCCTAGATTTATTGAATTAATCTTTTTCAGCTTTCTTCTTAAGCCTATTACCTGGTACAGACATTTTTATATTCATTTTCAGTTCATTTGCAGACATCCATTTGTGTATAACATTGGCGATCGTTTGTGACACTCTTAGACATTCCTCTATATTGAAACCTGTAGTACTTGTAGCTGTTTCGTAGCATACATGGTCATTTTGATACCTAGGTTGCTATCTATCTCATTCAAACAATTAGGCAAATCATTCACAAAAATTATAAAAATGAATTTCCCTAGTAAGCTACCATGGAGTATGCCTAGGTTTATATCAGTTGTATTTATAGACAGAACCACCCGGAATATGAGGCGGGAGTGAATATTCACCGATGAAGGTCAAGGCGCAGTAGCCTCGTGATCGTCATGGATGAATATTTTTTTTTGTTTTTACGACATCTTTATTCATGATATCCTGCCATCTCAGCTTTTACAATGAATATTCATGACGCTGAGAATCCTTGGGTTGTTCTGTGTTTATGTTACCTGCTATTACCTTACATACTTCTATAATCCAAGCAGCTAAAGCCTTTCCCCACATCGTAATAAGTGGTTACTGTATTTCAGGTTTGACTATTGGTGATTGCATAATTCTATATTTTCACTAATATTAACATTATCATATGTTGCAATTCATTTTGATAGAGACGTATACACTATCTCAGAAAATCAGAAATGTTGTCTTGTCTTATTGATACAAGTCAATACAAGTAATACAAGTAATACAAGTCAATCTTATTTATCGCCTTTCCCACAATAATGTAACTTGCCTCACAAACATACAAACAAGAATTCTACCCTTTTTCGACTATGGTGACATTATAGTATATAAAGCCCACAAACCTAAAATTGACAAACTCCAGAAATTACAAAACAGAGCACTCATAATAATACTAAACTGCCCTTTTGACACTCCTACTAACCACCTTCATAACACCACTAGAATAACAGAAACACAAGAATACATGATGGACCAATATTAAAAGAACCCAGATATAGATCAAAATTGGGAGAAAACACAGTTCAAGTTAAATGTGCACAAGCTTGGAACGAACTTTCACCCAAACAAAGAAATATTGGAACCATAGAAGCCTTAAAATCTAATAAAAAATCATGGCTAAATACCCTGTTTATATAACACCAGCCTTTAAACATAACCTACCCTATACATTCCTATACCAACCATAAAACATACATCAACTCACCCTAAAGCTATGCCATCAGTTAAATAACTGGGTAATATCTACTAACACCAAATCAACCTGATTTGTGTGGCACAGTAGCATATGAAAGCATTGAACCCAATGAAACCCATTATATTCTATGTTATAACACAAATGCGTTATGCTTACTTATATTATATCGACTTATTTTTTACCCAATGAGGTATCTACTCTGCTTATAACATGCTGACTATTCTCTTTTTTCTTATATACTGCATGTACCTTTAACACTCTATCAAAAAGATCTGAGTGGCATGAAGGTTACATAATAAATTAACTTTCTCATATCTTTCTATAATATAATATCCCTTTTAACACTCCATCAATGAATCAGAGTGGCATAAAAGGAAGAAAATGTGATTATGTTATATCTTTAATACATTTGAACAGAAACACTCTAACATCCATGTTATGAAGTGGCAATCTGAGACTTTATTTCTAAAAATGTTAAAGAAAACTGTTAATATTAATTTTTTTACCATCATGACACCCCTTCTCAAAATGTAGACAAGCTAGGGGCGGGTGAGAAACCCCGAGAAGGGGAATACCTGTTTTGCCTAGTGAAAATGAAATCTTTTAAAAAAAATACTCAGAGTATTTCTAGAGTTATAAGTGAAAAACCTAAAAACTGGGCCACCAAGAGGCGATTTTAGCAATTATCCCTGCGACCAGAGTGGTGAACTGTCTTTGGCGTCAACATGTGTCTAATTTTCAGAAAATGTAAAGTTGGCAGCTGTACACATTAAGGAAATTCTGCTAAATTAGGGTAAAAATGGCCAATACTTGATAAATTTGAGTATATTTAAATTGGCATTGTATTGATTTTAGCAATCTGTTTGGTTAGGTTGTATTTTAAACTAAATATTGTTTCTGAAATTTGGGTTATTGAAGTGGATTGGCGAATTTGAATTATACATTTTATGAAAATATGACCCATACATTCCTGTAAAAACGAATTCTTTTGCAATTTCTTTTGTGTATCCATCTCTAGATCTTAAACATTACCGATGTTCATTCATAAGATGATCGTCACCTTCTGCAGGACAATATTATGAATATATTTAATAGGGGTAGGGGGGGGGGGAAACTAACGTCTGAATCAAAGGTATAGGGTGGATAATATTTGTATATGTGTTAACGTTAACATTTCTCCGAGTTAAATAAGAATATTGAGAAAATACTTTGCAATTCCATGTTTTTATTCCTGTATCATTTAACATACGAGATGGTTGAAGTCTGGAAGGTGTAACATTAACCAATAATTAGTTATAATCAAATAATATAGTCAGGGAATAGCAGTAATCCTGGAGATGTAGTCCCTAGCAGCGGCAGGAGGAAATACAAAGATTCCTGGAGATTCCTGGAGGTTCTTCTGTAGTAATTCCAGAGATATCATGTTATTTCCTAGAGCTTCATAGAGATGTCATAAACACTTCACAGGATTGTAACAAATGTATTGGGAATTGTTAAAACATTTAAGTATCAGGATTTGATATTTACTATAACATTGGGTATCTCAAGGTGTCTAAGTATCCTCATGGCATTTAATCACATGTGTTTCCATGCATCACATTTCACCCAGGAGGAATAAAACATGGTTTGTAAAACTTGATTCATCCTATATGTAAATAGTCTCCATGGTAACAGGGTTGTTACCTCCATGTGTTTGTGAAAAGCATGATTCACACAGGAGGAATAACATGTTAATTATGTCACTCAGTTCATCAGTCATTTACACTTCAGGTTACTTAATGATCCACTCTGGTTGCTCTAACAGCTTAATCCCATCCTCCAGGTGGTGCTTGTGCTGCTTCTGCTCCTGTAGTGAGGCTCTCACTTTAGTGTACACCAGCATTATAACCAGAGTGTGGCTGTGTGAGGTGCTTATCTCAGCTCCATCTACATGAGGTGTAACAGCCCAGCCTGGCTGTGTGTTGATGGAGGAGGAGAGCCAGGAGATCAGCTCTGTACAGGACACCTCTCCATAGTATACATACATAAGCCTCAGCTTGTGTGTGAGTGAGGCTATAGTGGCTACAGGTGTGAGTGAGGTGAGGAGAGGAGAGAGGGAGGCAGAGGCAGACAGGAACACATGTAGCTTATCCATCCTGTGTGGACTAGATGTGACATGGTTCAGTGTAAGACCCCATGTGTCAGCACTAACTGCTGGTCTATCTCCCCAATAGAGGTCCCTGTAGCTATCCTGTAGCAGTAGGTATAGATCCCCTCCCTCCTTCCCCCACACAGGGCATGTATGGAGGAGGCAGGAGGAGGAGGCAAAGTCCTGGAGGCACCAGGCTGTGATGCGTGTCTCATTACCAGCAGCCTCCACCTCCACCCAGCGCTGTGTACCAGGTACAGTAAGCACTGTCACTGTATCATCATCATCATCAGTGGTGAACCTACAAACACAATGTGCAGTATTCATCAGGGGAATCATATAACAAATTGAAATATGGGTCAGATTTTCAGAAAATGTACAACTGGCAGCTGTAGACATTTAGTAAATTCTGCAAAATTAGGCTGCAATTTGGCCAATGCTAGGTAAATTTGAGTATATTCGGCATTGCCTTGATTTTAGCCATCTGTTTGGTTAGGTTGAACTTTATTTTAAACTTAATTTTTGTCTGAAATTCGGGTTATCTCACAAGATTGTTGACATTGAATTCTACATTTTCGGAAAATCCAACCCAGATAGATAGTCTTGGTGTTGAGTTACAAATGTTTATTAATTACTAAGTTATTATTGTTATTTATGGTTTTAATGAGCGTGACCTGTTAGATACATGTTATAGGGAGTATATACTGCAGGCATCATCTGCTTATTTAGCAGGTCTGAGTCCCAAACATATGATTGCAAGCTAAGGTGTATGAAACGTGATATCAGTTGATTTGTCTAGGAAAAACAAAGAGCCAGATGTGTCCCCCTGCATGTTGGATACAATTTGGGTCAGATTTTCAGAAAATGTACACTATGCCTTCACCAATCCTCTCAAATAACCCACATTTAAGACAAAAATGAGCTTTAAAATGCAGTTTAACATAACAGAACTGATACTTTAAATCAATGCGATACCAAATATACTCAGATATACCCGGTATTCTTCATTTTCCCGCCTAATTTAGGAGAATTTCTAAATGTGTAGAGCTGCCAATTGTACATTTTTTGAAAATCTGACCCATTTAACAAACAAGTAAGGGATATTGTTGACAATTGTAGATATGGTTTATTCTCATGAAACGGTTTGGAGAGGGTCATTGAAATAAAATGAAATTGCTAGTATAGGTGTATAGGATCCTACTCTTCTATACACTAAAACTGAGTTTCTTAGGTACGGAAATTGTGGGAAATATGATTCAGATTTTCAGAAAATATATAATTGGCAGCTTAACATATTTAGTAAATTAGGCTAAATTAGGCTGCAAATTCAGAATATAGAGACTGTTTGCATGAAAAGTAAATTATATTACTTCCTGACCTATGGTCGAAGTTACAATGTAAATTGCTATATCTACTATCTAATGCTACATCTCTCTGAGAAAAATGCCTCTTATGTCTTAGGCACATCACATTTCAATTAATTGCACTCTACCATGTATAACCACATCTCATCTCATTTCATTAATCTGATCAATGTTAACTAAATTTAATCTCACGATGTTTGTTATTTTTGTTGAAACAAAGTTATCGAGTCAAGTATAGGCATTCTTTGGAAGACCTGGCTAATGCAGGAATGTAATTTTTGTATTAACCAGACATCGAACTCCTTTTTGTGCGGCTAGATCAGCATAATAAAGAATACTTGAATTGAATTGAATTGAATATGCATTACACATCCCTCATATCTCTCTCTTTTCATATTACTGCGTGCTTCTAGATTAATAAGCAATTTCAGAGAAACAGATATCATTTGAGTGTTGACCCCTAAGTTTGGGTTCAGGGGAGACAGATCGCCTTGGGGAAAGTATTGTTTAGTTTTGTTTTTTAACCTTGACCGCGATGAATAGGCCATTCCACACCATCCCCTGTCAGACCCTCCTTAATGAGTGTGTGAGGCAGGAGTCCTCCCTCCACCTGAGTGAGGGAGGGAGGAGGTGTAGGAAGGAGGAGGGAGGAGGAGGGAGGAGGAGGGAGGAGGAGGGAGGAGGAGGGAGGAGGAGGGAGGAGGAGGGAGGAGGAGGGAGGAGGAGGGAGGAAGATGGAGGATGGAGGAGGGGGGACAAGGAAGAGGGAGGAGGAGGGAGGAGGAGGGAGGAGGAGGGAGGAGGAGGGAGGAGGAGGGAGGAGGAGGGAGGAGGAGGGAGGAGGAGGGAGGAGGAGGGAGGAGGAGGGAGGAGGAGGGAGGAGGAGGGAGGAGGAGGGAGGAGGAGGGAGGAGGAGGGAGGAGGAGGCAGGAGGAGGCAGGAGGAGGCAGGAGGCAGGAGGGAGGAGGCAGGAGGCAGGATGGAGGAGGCAGGAGGAGGGAGGAGGATGGAGGAGGGAGGAGGAGGGAGGAGGGAGGAGGAGGGAGAAGGAGGGAGGAAGGAGGAGGAGGGAGGAGGTAGAGGAGGGAGGAGGAGGGAGGAGGAGGGAGGAGGAGGGAGGAAGATGGAGGAAGATGGAGGATGGAGGAAGGGGGACGAGGAAGAGGGAGGAGGAGGGAGGAGGAGGCAGGAGGAGGAGGACGGAGGGAGGAGGAGGGAGGAGGAGGGAGGAGGAGGGAGGAGGAGGGAGGAGGAGGGAGGAGGAGGGAGGAGGAGGGAGGAGGAGGGAGGAGGAGGGAGGAGGAGGGAGGAGGAGGGAGGAGGAGGGAGGAGGATGGAGGAAGATGGAGGATGGAGGAGGAGGCAGGAGGAGGAGGGAGGAGGAGGGAGGAGGAGGCAGGAGGAGGGAGCAGGAGGGAGGAGGATGGAGGAAGATGGAGGATGGAGGAGGGGGACGAGGAAGAGGGAGGAGGAGGGAGGAGGAGGCAGGAGGAGGAGGCAGGAGGAGGAGGCAGGAGGAGGGAGGAGGGGGAGGGAGGAGGAGGGAGGAGGGAGGAGGAGGAGGAGGAGGCAGGAGGAGGAGGAAGGAGGGGGGAGGAGGAGGGAGGAGGAGGGAGGAGGAGGGAGGAGGAGGGAGGAGGAGGGAGGAGGAGGGAGGAGGAGGGAGGAGGAGGGAGGAGGAGGGAGGAGGAGGGAGGAGGAGGGAGGAGGAGGGAGGAGGAGGGAGGAGGAGGGAGGAGGAGGGAGGAGGAGGGAGGAGGAGGGAGGAGGAGGGAGGAGGAGGGAGGAGGAGGGAGGAGGAGGGAGGAGGAGGCAAGAGGAGGGAGGAGGAGGGAGGCAAGAGGAGGGAGGCAAGAGGAGGGAGGAGGAGGAGGCAGGAGGAGGGCGGAGGAGGAGAGATGGAGGGAGGAGGGAGGATGGAGGATGGAGGAGGAGGGAGGAGGAGGCAGGAGGAGGATGGAGGATGGAGGAGGAAGGAGGAGGGGGGAGGGGGGGAGGGAGGAGGGAGGAGGATTGAGGGGGAGGGAGGATGGAGGAGGATGGAGGAGGATGGAGGAGGATGGAGGAGGATGGAGGAGGATGGAGGAGGAAGGAGGAGGGGGGAGGGGGGGAGGGAGGAGGGAGGAGGATTGAGGGGGAGGGAGGATGGAGGAGGATGGAGGAGGATGGAGGAGGATGGAGGAGGATGGAGGAGGGAGGAGGAGGGAGGAGGAGGGAGGAGGAGGGAGGAGGAGGGAGAAGGAGGGAGGAGGAGGGAGGAGGAGGGAGGAGGAGGGAGGAGGAGGAAGGAGGAGGCAGGAGGAGGCAGGAGGATGGAGGCAGGAGGCAGGATGGAGGAGGCAGGAGGAGGGAGGAGGATGGAGGAGGCAGGAGGAGGCAGGAGGAGGGAGGAGGAGGGAGGAGGAGATGGAGGAGGAGGGAGGAGGCAGGAGGATGGAGGAGGCAGGAGGAGGCAGGAGGAGGGAGGAGGAGGGAGGAGGAGGAGAGAGGAGGAGGAGGGAGGAGGGAGGAGGAGGGAGGAGGAGGGAGGAGGAGGGAGGAGGAGGGAGGAGGAGGGAGGAGGAGGGAGGAGGAGGGAGGAGGAGGGAGGAGGAGGCAGGAGGAGGCAGGAGGAGGCAGGAGGAGGCAGGAGGCAGGAGGGAGGAGGCAGGAGGCAGGATGGAGGAGGCAGGAGGAGGGAGGAGGATGGAGGAGGGAGGAGGAGGGAGGAGGGAGGAGGAGGGAGAAGGAGGGAGGAAGGAGGAGGAGGGAGGAGGTAGAGGAGGGAGGAGGAGGGAGGAGGAGGGAGGAAGATGGAGGAAGATGGAGGATGGAGGAAGGGGGACGAGGAAGAGGGAGGAGGAGGGAGGAGGAGGCAGGAGGAGGGAGGAGGAGGGAGGAGGAGGGAGGAGGAGGGAGGAGGAGGGAGGAGGAGGGAGGAGGAGGGAGGAGGAGGGAGGAGGAGGGAGGAGGAGGCAGGAGGAGGCAGGAGGCAGGAGGGAGGAGGCAGGAGGCAGGATGGAGGAGGCAGGAGGAGGGAGGAGGATGGAGGAGGGAGGAGGAGGGAGGAGGGAGGAGGAGGGAGAAGGAGGGAGGAAGGAGGAGGAGGGAGGAGGTAGAGGAGGGAGGAGGAGGGAGGAGGAGGGAGGAGGAGGGAGGAAGATGGAGGAAGATGGAGGATGGAGGAAGGGGGACGAGGAAGAGGGAGGAGGAGGGAGGAGGAGGCAGGAGGAGGAGGAAGGAGGGAGGAGGAGGGAGGAGGAGGGAGGAGGAGGGAGGAGGAGGGAGGAGGAGGGAGGAGGAGGGAGGAGGAGGGAGGAGGAGGGAGGAAGATGGAGGATGGAGGAGGGGGACGAGGAAGAGGGAGGAGGAGGGAGGAGGAGGCAGGAGGAGGAGGGAGGAGGAGGGAGGAGGAGGCAGGAGGAGGGAGCAGGAGGGAGGAGGATGGAGGAAGATGGAGGATGGAGGAGGGGGACGAGGAAGAGGGAGGAGGAGGGAGGAGGAGGCAGGAGGAGGAGGCAGGAGGAGGAGGCAGGAGGAGGGAGGAGGGGGAGGGAGGAGGATGGAGTAGGGAGGAGGAGGAGGAGGAGGCAGGAGGAGGAGGAAGGAGGGGGGAGGAGGAGGAGGCAGGAGGAGGGCGGAGGAGGAGAGATGGAGGGAGGAGGGAGGATGGAGGATGGAGGAGGAGGGAGGAGGAGGCAGGAGGAGGATGGAGGATGGAGGAGGAAGGAGGAGGGGGGAGGGGGGGAGGGAGGAGGGAGGAGGATTGAGGGGGAGGGAGGATGGAGGAGGATGGAGGAGGATGGAGGAGGATGGAGGAGTAGGGAGAAGGAGGGAGGAGGAGGGAGGAGGAGGGAGGAGGAGGGAGGAGGAGGAAGGAGGAGGCAGGAGGAGGCAGGAGGATGGAGGCAGGAGGCAGGATGGAGGAGGCAGGAGGAGGCAGGAGGATGGAGGAGGCAGGAGGAGGCAGGAGGAGGGAGGAGGAGGGAGGAGGAGGAGGGAGGAGGAGGAGGGAGGAGGGAGGAGGAGGGAGGAGGAGGATTGAGGATTGAGGAGGAGGAGGGAGGAGGCAGGAGGACGAGGCAGGAGGAGGAGGCAGGAGGAGCGAGGAGGGGGAGGGAGGAGGATGGAGGAGGGAGGAGGAGGAGGAGGAGGCAGGAGGAGGAGGAAGGAGGGGGGAGGAGGAGGGAGGAGGAGGGAGGAGGAGGGAGGAGGAGGGAGGAGGAGGGAGGAGGAGGGAGGAGGAGGGAGGAGGAGGAGGAGGAGGGAGGAGGAGGGAGGAGGAGGGAGGAGGAGGGAGGAGGAGGGAGGAGGAGGGAGGAGGAGGGAGGAGGAGGGAGGAGGAGGGAGGAGGAGGGAGGAGGAGGGAGGAGGAGGAGGGAGGAGGGAGGAGGAGGAGGGAGGAGGTGGGAGGAGGAGGGAGGAGGAGGGAGGAGGGAGGAGGAGGGAGGAGGAGGGAGGAGGAGGGAGGAGGAGGGAGGGAGGAGGAGGGATCGGGAGGGCAGGAGGGGAAGTAGGAGAGGCAGGAGAGGCGGGAGGGAAGAGGAGGAAGAGGGAGCAGGAGGGAAGTGGAGGAGATTGAGGGAGTTCGGAGAAAATTAAATGATTTCCCAGTTACAAGAAAGTAATTTTTCCAAGGCTTTCTCCAAAAATGTTTTCCTATGAATGGGAAATAGTTTCTGAGAGTTATTTATCTTTTTATGCAGGTGACCTGGATCAGATATGATTTACCAAATCACCAGGGTCGGCAACACAAAACTTTTTGAATGAAATGAATTGTAATAAAAAACGACTTAATGAAATACCAAAACGTAGAAAAAACTGGAAATCAGGGATTATCCCAGTACATGATCCACTCAATTTTACCACTGAAATAAACTAATTCAATATTTGTATTTCTTTTTTAGTAGTGTGGGAAGATATCGCTGTGCAACAATCTTGGTCGTTCGGTAAATGATGATTTTTGTGAGAGATGTTATAAAGTTGTTGTTATTACTGGTTTCATTTTTACACAAGGTTTCAGGCTAGTTTTCCCTTTTTTAGGTGAGATGGTTGGTGTATACATCAAAATTTGGGTCTAATATACCATTTAGTGTAGAGGTAATACAATGGTCGGGACAACTGTCCACACTGAATAGTATGGAGATAGCTGTCCGCATGAAACCATTTTTTTATTTTCATTTGAGGCCTATAATACATTTAAAATATGCAGTATGATAATAACATCGATAACATATATCACTATCCTTTCCACTTTCCAAGATATATTTCATAATAGCATAATTATATGTTGAACAGTACAGAATTGTAAAAATATCATATCATGTCAAGTTTATATACATGTACATTCTACCATTCTGTTAAGATTAATGAACTTTATTTTGGGTTGCACCATATATCACATTCTTATTTGTACAATACAATCTAAATAACGGCATAATGTAGAATTTCATTCATAATTTCTTCTCATCATCATAAGAGAATATGTCTTTGCAAAAGGGAAAGAAAGTAAGTTTAAACACTATTTAGCCATTTTCTACCGACCAACACTTCAAACAACGATAATATAACCATATTCACTATACAATTTCTGTATCTATTATTTTTCCATTTAGATGCAATATATTGTAACTTGCAGCATTGAT